>JAVTVY010052694.1:0-251418 GCA_036873755.1 Hanleya hanleyi
ACGTAAGCCCCTACAATTACCATTCTCCTGCACAGCGGTATTTAAAAGTTTTGACAGTGACAATTTGTTTTGCTTTGCCATCGTGCGAGAGCATGACGATGCTGACGAAATGGTGAAATTTGAGGTTGTCGTGCATAAAGCCTGAACTGGCGGACAATGGTGGAAACTGTGCTTGAAATTTTCTTTACTTTTTGAGGCGTGCAAGATCGGCCAACATGTTACGATCACGTGGCTTTGTCACTATCGCCGTATCGGATAAATGGATAGCTGGAACCTGAGGTAATAAAAAACTGGAATGCCTCCGGCCGACTATATGGACAAGTTCGCGGCACACCAAGAAGCGGCAATAATATTAAGCTGTCGTTGGACATGTTGGATGTGCTGAACATTCTGGAGGCGGAATACAAAAACTTTTACCAGAAGGAGTTAGGAAAATCAGAGTTTTTATTCATTCTTGTTTGCAAAGAAGCCAAGGCAAAACTTAAAATATTGTTTGTTTGATTAACCCTACAGGCCCCCACCTATAACTTTAGGGTTTTTTTTATTTTACCTTTTTTTTTTAATTCATCTAAGAAATATAGGGTATTCCTGAAACTATCTTATATTGAAGTTATATCTGTTAACCAGGAAAACTCAAATCCACACAAATGGTAATATTTTCTCTGTTTCGCACATCTCATGTCTCTACTCCCATGAAGCAATAATGTCACCAGGTATGTGATCATGAAAAAGTTCAATTGAGAACTAAAATTAAAATAATAAAACTAAAAATTGACCTACCAACGCATGGTTTGTAGCAAGGGCATGTTACCCCAAACAAAAAACTTGAATTTTTGCTCAATGGTCAGTACATATGACCAGAAGTTCATCTGTATTTTATGAACTTCTGATATGACAAAAATGAATGCATCCAATTGTAGTGGAAAATCTGTGAATTCCAGAAAACATCCTGGGCAAGTCATGGATCATGACAAGTTTTATCGTAGTCATGGCAAGTTTTATCGTAGTCAAAACTAGATCTACTGCAAAAAAAAAATGCCGTGGTGAAGCCCTTTTTTGCCGTGGCCAATTGATTTCTCCTCAGCAATTTTTTTGCCGTGGAGAATTTTCCTAATTGTCAGGGCTGCTGTTGGACCTTGGAATATAGGGAACTCAACAGGAAGTATTGACAACTGAAAATGTCACAATCATTTGACATGATCGCCGGGATCATTTGAAACTGGAACCCTCTGGAAGACATTTCAATGTTCTACTGGATGTTCTCAGCTGTTACTATCTGGGTTGCTCTTGGCGTTGTACATCCGGACACATTCAAACTGACAGACAAGATTAAGGTTAACTCTGGTTGAAGCCAGATCAATGCCATTTAAAGCCTATCAAGATAAGCTGCAGACCAAGTAATGTGTACACATGTATTGTAAGCATCAGACTGACTGACATTGACAATTGACTGCATGTATGCTGCCAAGTTTGGTTTTCCAGCAGTTAATATGAGCTGACACTATTGAAAATAGGCCAAAATTATGCTGTATGGCAGTTGAACTGTCAAAATGCAGGACAACATATCAGTGGTGTTCTCCATCACTGGCAGTCACAAACCCACTCTGCTGAAAATAGACCAAAATCCTGCTGTGTGGTAAAAGTGTTACATGGAAACTCGACCAATTTCACCAGAGTTGTCCATATCCAGTTAAGAATTCTTTCTGCTGAAATATACCAATTTCATGCTGCTTTCAAATATCCTCATGCAACTCGATTAGGTTAGGCTAATGACAATTGATTCCTTGTTTCCGATAATCCATTACACTGTGTTTCAAAGTGATGCGGGCAGTGTCTTTAGTTTTCATTATATCATTATTTGAAATAAATTTGGGCTGACATCCATCATTTGCCCACCATGTTTGGGAATGTTCAAATAAATCAGTTACTTTCCCTGATTGGACATTCCAGATATCATTTTCGTCGATCTTGCCAGTTCGATTGCAATCTTCGAATATTTCCATTCACGAAGTCATCCTGTAGGCTACACATTCATAGTACATTTTGTTTTTGTTTTCCAGTATTATTATATTAACTTATATTAACTTATGTTGATTATATGATCTTTTTATGGACCATTAAAATGGGGTCACCTCTTTGTCTTTTGTCGCCACAAAACGGAGATGATTAAGATGGTAAAGATTGTCTCAGTTAACTCTCAATATTTAAAATGTTTATAAATGTCACTTTCAAATGTCACATGGCTGCAGGAAAGATTTAGCCAATTTATTCAGCATACAGTAGGTGTATCTAATTTGCAGAACAAACCTTAATTTGATTGAGTGCCTGCCTCTCTTCACTTGAGTGACATACTTATTCTGGGCGGAATTAGATCAACAACAACCAGCATTGACAAGGTTTTGGAGAAATCAACATTGATCAGTACTGTCCTGTTGATTGTGTGGAACTTTTTCCATATGGGTTGATTATTGTTGGAAATGGCTAGTCACAAGGTGAAGATCTTCTGTTCCTGGTCTGCTCGTGTCATTCTGAATTATGCATGTCAAAATCAACAGCAAAGTTATCCCCCTTGACTGAGGCAATAGTTGTCAAACTTGAATGTGTCTGTGATGTTGACTGAGAAAAGGGTTTAAGGCTGTTAACTGTTGAAATGATATCGAAAAATGAAAATAAAAGGTTCGGGACATGTCATATTATGGCACGGTCCTAAATCAGGGCTCTTCTGAAGAAATAAACAATGTGCGTGTCACCGAAGAGATAGCAGTGAGACATAAAGTGGAAGTAGAGAATAAAGTGGAATTGAGACATCCTCTTTTGAAATCGTAGATAAAATCCTGATAACCTGTGGGCTCATTGCTGCAGGACTAACCTATTATATGCTACTTCAATATCAACCAACAGAGTTAAATGTTATCATCATCATGTAGGCCTATTCAGTGATACATGAACTTGTTTTGTGTTCGACCGATATTCATGTGGCCATCTCCATCCCTCAAGTGTTAATTGATCCATTTGCAAGACATTAGGAATTATCATTAATGGACAGCATCACCAGTTACCTTTGTCTGTTTCACGTACACGTTTGTCCAATTGTCCATATATCGAGATTGAACTGGAGCATCTGGCACATTTCCAGCTCAAAAACTGTATCATACCCACATTTATTCCTCGTCTTCTCATATTCTCTGCTACCTGTTCTCTGTCCTAGTTTCCATTTCCATTCTTGATCAGTTTTCTGTTTGAACCTGGAAGAGCGGGAGAAGAACACAACAATTATATATGCCTACTTGTGAGTGAAAGAGGGAATGAGGACATGATTTTACAAGAATAACAACATCTTTACTTCCTTATTTCTAGCCGAGGCTGTTCTCAACATGATTGTTGTAGTCCAGTGTGAGGCTTGCACAATAATTGTTCTAATCAACAGCCTAAGGCAAAAGGCATTTTTCATACCTTTTATTTCCAGCTGCATTTGACCAATGGTTTGGTTTGTTTTTTCTTGGGCACCCGATCATGGTATGATTGGAACTGGTCGTGCAGGGCATGCCGTGCAACCTGTTCCTTCATAGTCCACACCACCCTACATTACCCCAATGATGCCTTGCCACTAGTAATAAATATCTACACTCCCCATGCCCATCAAACATCCTCAACACTCTGTACCTACATGTATCATTATCCAAAGAATCCTCGAATTTCCTTGTAATATATTCACTACACAAATCACCCGTGGTGTATTTCAAATACAGTTCATCGGTGAATTTGGTATACACCACGGCTAACCTCTTTTCCCCGGATTATGTCAAATGATGCAGAGCTCCACACTCAAGCTCGGATGAACATTGGATAAAAAAGTTGCATGATAGACAATCGACAAATTATGCCAAATATTGGTGCAATGTTGCGATATCTTGCCAATACATTGGCATGTACATCTTGCATCATCACGCAACTAACGTCATGTCCTCTAGACAACAGGAAGATCACTCAATATTTCCCCTCCTTTACCTCAATGAAATATCCCAGTATTTCCCCTCATTATCAGTAAAATCAGTATTTCCCCCAATCACATGTCCCAGTATTAATTCCCCAACACACTGGTACGTACATGTACTTCTGGTTCATCCAGTGCATTCTTTTGTGTGCAACTTTCCATCCATATATTGTAGCCTACATGTGCAATGAAAATGCATCAGATTGGGGAAATTTTAATATGTGGTTAAGCAAATACATGGTGCATACTGTATATGCCTTCATTCATTATTTTGCAACAATAACAAAAACGTGTTTATCACAGCCATAATATTCCCTGATCATTTCATCTGAAACTTGGCAACACACCATAAAACTGATATCACTTCAAAGCAGTTTAGGGAAAGAATTTATACAAAGACTCCTACATTGTGGTCAGGTCACCTTTCAACAGGAATTTTTTAAATTTGAACATGTCCGAAGTGACAAAATTAAGCAAGCTGTCCTATTTCTGCATTTTCACATGGGGCTGTGATGAGGTCAGTCGCACAAATTTCAAATGTAGGTCACGAGGCCATACATGTGCACCTAAAGCCTGCACTGGAGATTGGGTTTCATGAGCAGCTAGGAAAACACTGAGCTACCTTCCTGCTTGTTATTATATGTCATCCACAGCTGTTCTAATAAAGACAGTGAATGATATTTGGGGCAATATCGTAAAATTTATTTCCTTTGTACAAGTATCCCAGCTGAATTCTCTGCTCAAAAAAGGTATTGCCTGAATGATTAATTATGGGAACAGTTGCTGAAAAGTACTGCTATATTTTGCATACCATACTTTAGTTTCATCAGAGATATAATACTTGAGGATTTGGAAAACTTCATTTTATTAACCGGCATCCTGTCCCCTTTGTTAGCCTATGAACTGCTGCTCACTGCCAAGCTGTTTATCGGGCTGAACAAAGTGACAAGGCTGCTGATTTAGAAATCGTCCCAGCTCTATTCATTGGGCACAAGTTTTGATAAGACATCATTTTTTAGATGAAAATACACATTTTCTGTATTTTCTGTTAGGTTTGAATAGACTTAGCTCTCCGAAGCAAAATCCTAAAACTTTCAACATAAATTTTTTACTGTGTCAAATCATGATCATTATGGGCCAGAGAGCCCGTCTGTTTCTCATTCGAATGAGGTATTACATGTATATCATAAAAATAGCCCCATCCTTCATCACTCACTATTTTGAACATCCGCAGAATCTTATTCATGTGTTAATGTTGAAATTTATTCACCATTTCATATGAAATTCAATGTGAATGACGAGGACCATCTATCACCAAAGTAAATCAAAATATGATGACCCGATCCCACTCCGTAACATGAGCCTATCAATGATTGGTTCAAACTTAGAGAAACAAGCTCAGCGATTAGACACTGCTTCATTAACATTTCAGCCATGCAATCACAAATTGTCCCAAATGTTCAGAAGGACTATCACTGCAGGAATAAACAATTTTCTATCCAATGAAATCAGCTCAATTTCGAAACTCCCAAACTGAGTCGATACCACAAAGTTATAGGGAATTCTCTCAGCTTTCCAACGCTATATGCAGATTTTGGTGTATCAGTCAGTATTTCGTTCACGAAATGCTGTCAGTTTTACACTCTTTTCTGATCGAAATCTCAGGTATTTGATGTGTTTAAACAGTTATTATGCTACCAGATATCATATTTGTGAAAATAAAGACATTAAAATTAAGAAATATTCTATGAAACAGGCATCTACAAAGCAATGAATACCATGCTGATAAATTCCAATCTGAATGGTATATACACCACATGAATGCAAGCGAAGATGTCATCAACTTTTATAGCTCATCGGAACATGATATGTCAGGACGGACCGGCAGAGAAAACTTGACCAGTGGGTCGTGTATAAAGTCGGGACCACTAGGACGAGAGTTAAGCTGCAGATATTATTCTCCATTATATCCATGGTTTTTGCAATGGCTCAGAGAAAGTATTGTTTTAATAATGCCATATAAACAAATAATGTAAACTGGGTTGTTGCCAACATATATAATGGAGCAAAATTGGGATAAATCTGACATTTTTTTTGTTGGTATTTTTATTTCTTTGTTTCTGTGAGATCGACACAGTGTCTGTGTGACACTGATAAACAGTACTTATCATCATGATCATGTGTAGATCGGGAGACTGGATGCATGGTGTGTTTGCATGACCCGTACCCATCACAGTGTGATGGAGCACCCAAGTACATCTATCCATCCTCCATCCTTCCTTCCAAGTAAGGGGTGTCTAGATACTGCTTGAGATACTGGACAAAATCTGCAATTTACATCGATTTCTTGGATACCACTGTTCCTCTAAAAGCTCGATTAAAATGTGCCATATCTTAATGATATTATCTTACTTACTCTTTTGGTGATGTTACATGTATCTAGGAGTAAATGTATTCCTTTGTGACATAAATTTGCGGCATTGCCACATTACACGAGAGGGAAGTTGTCCGCATTGAGCACTAGCGAGTACAGCATTGTATACCATTGGACATACATCTAAATCTCTGTCATATTTTGTACCAGGTTATAATAATCTACTACCCTACCCGAAAAAGTTAGCGCTCGGAACACGTGCGGAATGCATTCCTACAGCTTTTGTGTGATTGCAATCCGCATGCATTAAATTGGAACCTTCATGATTATGCACTCGAGTGATCGCTTGTTTCAAGTTGCTGTACATATTATGCGATCATTATGCCTTCCAAGTGTGGAAGGCATAATGATCAGAAGCGCTCCTCATCTTGAATGCATGCGGAAGCCATAATGATCGCATGGCATTAATAATTGAATGATCAGCATGAACGCATTCCGCATGCATTCCGCACGCATTCCGCACGCATGCATTCAAAAGCTCTTGTACACTAGGAGTCACATAAATCAAATGACTGACATTTTAAATGGGCAAATGTAAAGTACATTGTAATCTACAGATGTACATGTAGAGGTTGTATGAATTGTGCTATTTATGCAGTACAGTTCAAACCTTCTGAAGAGCAAAATTAGTCCAACATAAACATTTCAAGTAACTACATGTAACTTTATCAATGACCTGAAACTGACCATTAATGAATTCATTAATACATTGTAAATACAAGTGGAAATACTTAAATTATACATACATGCTAAAATTAAAATATATTCAGAATGTATCCAAAGTGTATAATGGCAATTTTTCAAACTATCTGACTGTAGAGTGACCTTCAAGCTGGTGAGTACTTCACAGAATGACAGACTTACCATCAAATCTTAATATCTTAGTAGATTTATGTGGAAATACACTGTGATCCATTGTCACTGAAGTGGAGTGACCCTGTCCAGACCAAGAACTGTGCAAATTGTGTATTCCTCACATCAAAGAATTCAATACAAATAACTTCTCTTTCCATGTTACTGCCAGCTAAAAACTTCACACCAGTATATCATGTTGTGTTCTTCAATTCTGGTTGAGCATTTTAGGCTATATCCAATGTGAAATATCCAAAACTGCAGCTAAAGAAAACACAGCTACTGCATGGTGGTGGTGGTTAAAATTTGAAATCTGGTCATATGATAGTATCCCCCTTTAAATTTGGCGGGGGGGGGGGGTTCCATGGAGATCGGTGATTAATGGTCTATGAAATCAAAACCATCTGTTGGTCTGGAGACAGACACCAAGCGATCATTTAAGCGATCATTTTGGATTGCTTGGACTTAGAAAGTTTTTCGTCTGATCACTTGGACTTTGAAAAGAAGATGTAAGGATCACTTGACCATAAGAAAATGATCACTCAGATCACATAAATGATTGCATGGTTAACACATTTGGGCAAAAGTGATCGGTTGGATAGCATAATGATGGCAAAATGAGCGCTTGGAGCGCTTCATCCTGTCAAGAATGATTGATTGGATAGCATCATGATTGCAAAATGAGCGCATAGAGCGCTTAATGATCACATAGATGGCATGGATGGCATAGGGAATGCATGCGGAAGGCGATCCGCATGCGATCTGCATGCAATCCGCATGCAATCCCTCCATTTATTTCGGGTAGGGTAGATATCCGTATCATTTCAGAATGAGCCCATTGATTTTCACAATGGACTGCGCATGTGCCATGTGCTGTCTAAAGCCCGGCGCACACGAGAGCTATCAGCTGAGCTGATGGCCTCAATTGCCTGTCAGCTCAGGGGCTAGCTCTCGTGTGCTGGCAGTTTTTGGTGAGTTTTTGGCCTTGCGAGGCCGGGAGAAAAATATCAAACTTGTTCGATAATTTCGCCTCGCGAGGCCTAATCCTCAGCGTGTGTGGCGAACGCAAGCCAACGTCTCAGCTGTTTTATTGGACCGCCCAATGAATTGCATCTTATTTTCATGTGATTCATACGCACGACTCTTCAGTATGATCTTGAATAGGAATATGCGGGAACTGAAATCAATTTCGTGAAATTTTTGCTCACCGTGTGCACTGAAACCACACGAGAGCTAGCCCCTGAGCTGACAGGCAGTTGAGGCCATTAGCTCAGCTGATAGCTCTCATGTGCGCCAGGCTTTAAAGTGTGAGTGAGTGAGTGAATAGGGTTTAACGTCGCTTTCAACATTTTTCCAGCTATATCATGACAGGGACAGGAAGGGATGGAGAGGGGCGGGGGTCACCTACTTGTAACAGAGGAGAGCTAATACTACCATTTTGTAGTGCTGTCCCACTGAAAGATCATGCGTAGGCAGACATGACAGCCCACTCAGTCGCATTATACTGACACCGAGCGAACCAGTCCTTGTTCTATCCTCTTATTATGCTGAGCATAAACGAGGAAGCAACAAGTTCCATTTTCAAAGTCTTTGGTATGATCCTGCCTGGATTGTAACAGTCTTTGGTATGACCCTGCCTGGATTGTAACAGTCTTTGGTATGACCCTGCCTGGATTGTAACAATCTTTGGTATGACCCTGCCTGGATTGTAACAGTCTTTGGTATGACCCTGCCTGGATTGTAACAATCTTTGGTATGACCCTGCCTGGATTGTAACAATCTTTGGTATGACCCTGCCTGGATTGTAACAATCTTTGGTATGACCCTGCCTGGATTGTAACAATCTTTGGTATGACCCTGCCTGGATTGTAACAATGGACTCTGCATGTGCCATGTGTTGTCTTAGAGTGTGTGGGGGTTTGGGGCCAACATTATAAACATGATAAATGTTCATTTTAATGTTCTGATTGGTCAATTTGATCATGGAGAGATTTAAAGCTGTGACAGTGAAGCACAGTATCAAAGGATGAGATCATGTCCTAGTACTAGACCTACCTATCGTCTTTAAAATATGAAAGTACCAGTACATTCTACATGTACATCTAAGCATCTCCAAACTTCCACTTTCAATTTGAAAGTATCAACATGAGCATGGACAGACTTGTCAAGTTAGCTGTCATCCCTATCACAAGTGAGTGAGTGAGTGAATATGATTTAACATTGCTTTCAACAATATTTCAATTATATCACGATGTTTATGTCCTATTTTTTTTCACACCTGGGACCAGGGGTTTAGCCAGAATCAGGAAAACAGGGCGTCTCACCCAGTTACTATCACAGGACACCTCTGAGCCTCTTTCTACATACATGTACTTTCAGATCATTTTAGGCAGTATAAAAATGGAACAAAATCTAAATTTTCAAGGGAAGCTTTTGGTCACTCTTCTCAAAATTGCCAATGCAATGAAGAATAATATTGGAGAGAGTGATCACTCTTTTATCACTCAGGCAAACCAGAATCCAGTGATCATTTTTTGCCCGAAGGGTATTGTCGTCGTCGGCGTCGTCTGTCTGTCTGTCTGTCCATCTTTCTTGTGAACAAGAAGAATTATAGCCAGGCATTGTGAATTGATACCACATATGTATTGGGTGAAGGGTCAGAAGCCTATTAAAAATGACTGACCTTGACCTATTTTATCAAGGTCAAATTCTAGTATTTGCTATATTTTTTGAAGAATTGAAGCTAGGGTCTCCAAATTCATATTATATATGCAACTCGTGATTGACTAGAAGTCTATCCCAGTTGACTGACCTTGACCTATTTTTTATAGGTCATATACTGTTTATTGTGATATAAGATGAAGAAATAAAGCTAGGCTTTCCAAATTAATACTATGTATACATCTGGCGAAGGTCCAGAGGTGTACTGAAGATGACTGACCTTGACCTATTTTATCAAGGTTAAATTATAGTATTTGCTATATTTTTTTGAGGATTGAAGCTAGGGTCTCCAAATTCATATTACTTATGTAACTGGTGATTGGCTAGAAGCCTATCCCAGTTGACTGACCTTGACCTATTTTTTCAAGGTCATATACGGTTTATTATGGTCTAACATGAAGAAATATATCCAGGGTTTCAAAATTGATACTATGTATACACCTGGTGAAGGACCAGAGGTGTACTGAAGATGACTGACCTTGACCTATTTTATCAAGGTCACATTTTAGTATTTGCTATATTTTTGGAAGGATTGAAGCTGGGGTCTCCAAATTCATATTACTCCTGCAACTCGTGACGGACTAGAAGCCTATCCCAGTTGACTGACCTTGACCTATTTTTTATAGGTCATATACTGTTTATTATGGTCTAACATGAAGAATATAGCCATGCTTTTCAAATTAATACCATGTGTACATCTGGTGATGCTCCAAAGGTATGCTGAAGATGGCTGACCTTGACCTATTTTATCCTTGACAATCAGGGGTTATTTTAGACACTTTTCCTTTATATAACTCAATTTCAAAAAGATGAAAAACTCAATTTTTCGGCGCGCCTATGGCGCGCAAAATAAACAACAAAACTCAATTTTTTCGGGTTTTTCATCGCAGGCAGTCTGGAAACTCAATTTTTTTATCTTTTTAGTAGGACACTTACAATAAATAAATTCGCGACAATTTTTCATCGTGAATGAACATGTCAGTAATGTTATGAAGCTCATCAAGCAAAGTTGTGTGTCATACATAGCTGCATACAAGTTTGTTTGCTATCCAACTGTGATTGGCCGATTATATTTTGGCTAAAGATGTTAAGTAGAAATACTTCCCTCAGAGATAGCTTCATTCAATTAAAAAATGAGCGCGAATAAAACAGTGTTTTAAAATCCAAGTTATCTCGGGAAGTTCGATTTGGTCGATTATTTTGGGGGTTGGGGAGAGTACTTTAGCTCTGGATTGTGATAGGTCAAAAGTGAAAATATTTTCCCTACAAATAGCTTACTTTAGTTTAAAAAATCTATACTTATAGTCAAGAAATAAAACTTGTCCCTTGTCCATTTCCATGAGTTAACCAATCCTTGACAAAGTTGGTGGTTGAGTATTGTAAGTGTCTGGGTATTTGTAAGTGACAGGAAAGAAATGAAGAAATAAATGGCAATAAAAATGTTAATAAGAGACGTAAAAAATAAAACAATGGTGGTTGTGAAGTTTTGTGGATTTCACGAAAAAAATCCAATGCTGCTTGGTAAACGCAGATAAATGGCAAAAAATTGCAAATTAAACTCAATATGCACCCTATTTTGTAGTATGTGGTGTGGGACTTGTTTACAAAACATACTGGGGTTTCAGAAATTTCCATCGGGCAGAAACAAAATTATTCATAAAAACGTATATGTTGTATGTTATAGCATATGCCCCCGCATGTAGATCCCCAGTTGCGCAGGAGAGAGTGTGGATCTTTTGTTTTTACACCAATCTGCATTGCTCACTTTGTGTATTTATTCCCAAATGGTACATCAGCTGTATTTTGGGGAATGTCTGTTTTGTTCGTTTCTTGTTTCTGGGGAAACGTCTTTCAACGTCACACGCATCCAAGTGAAATGTTGACTGAGAGAGAAAATGCTTGCCCGTTGTCTTGGTTCCGGAGATTGACGGACAGCGTGTCTCGGAGACCAGACTCATAAGCCACAGCAGTATGACAGCAGTGGTTCCCGAGTGGACTAAAAAGAGGGGACGTAACTTTGAAATATCAAAATGGCGGACTAGTTCGTTCGACGATCGACGATCTTTGAAATGAGAAACGTTCAGGACAATGTCTTTATCGGACCTATACGACTGAAATGAGAACAGTTCAAGACCAGACGTCCTTATCGGAGCTATACGATTGAATAATAAAGGTACACAAGTTATCTGTCTGCACATCAGTTACAAATCCTGAGTGCTTATATATATATCTCGACTCGAGTGGCGTGGCTGGTCACACGTTTTTTTTTTCTTTCTCGCAGGGGTTTTGGGGGAGGGGGACGGGATAACAGACGACGAAACTCAGTTTAGATTTCTCAGAAACTCAATTTATTTCGTAGAAACTCAATTTTTCGCGCGCCTTCGGCGCGTAAATTCTCAAAATTTTAGAAAACTCAATTTTCGGCAATAAAACTCAATTTACAAAATTTTGCAAAAACTCAATTTGTAATTGTTTTTCATCGTGGTTACCACGATGAAAAAAGTGTCTAGAAAAACCCCTGCCTATTTTATCCAAGTCAGATTCTATTTAGTACAACATTCTATGAAAGATTATATCTACATTGTACAAATTTATATCACTTATGGCTGGACCTGAAGACTAATGAAGAATATCACTGACCGTGATCTATTTTTAAAAGGTCAAATTCTATATGTTAAGTTTAAGATCTCCAAATTCATGTTCCCTAGGCGACTGACCTTGATCTATATTTCCAAGATAAAATTACTTGATTGGATTATAAGCTTTTTAAAAGAGTATATTTAGAGCTAAGAATTCGGTCATGCTCTACCAGAACCTCCGGCCTTGGCAAAAGCTGAACTACAGTCAACCCTACTAGATCACATTTTTGTTATCTAGATCTAAAAATACACTGCTGGGTGTAGACAATAACTGATAGCCGAGGGGTATTGAAGCCCATGGGCTATTTTTTTTTCCTAATTTTAAATTATGCTTAACTTTAGGGTTAATAACTTTATTTGGTCAGTTTCATTATTTGTTAGTTTGGTCTGTTAATTTGTTTTCAAACATGTACATTCTATATCAATGTTTTTTCTTCATTTATTTTATTTTATATAGCCGCTAATTAAAGATGTAATCAGCCTCAAAATGGATGGATTTTGTAAACTCTCCCCTGTGCGTTTTTTCAGCAGGGAAGATTACCAAAGCACCATATGTATTATATTTGATGATAGTGAGATCGTCATATACAGCGAATGCAAGAATATCTTGTCAGAGAAATTTGTAACTCTGCCCGCTTCGACGGCTTTTCTGTCTCGCCATTGAGTGTGTGTTGTACGCGGAGAGGAAAATGACGTCACTGCGTGACGTATGAGCGACGTAGCGACGCTCACATTCACAAATTTGAATGCTGCACAGCTGCAGCCATGGGATAACGTCATGGCTCGTGCATACAGTTCGGTAATGTCGCACAGCATACGTTGGTAGAATGCACCACACGTGTGTACGCTTGTTGACACGGCCGTGGAAGAATAAACGGCATGCCATGCCGTTTATTTTTAAAGATCAATTCCTTCTATTTTCTCGTGAATGGTAGAAACAAGTTCAGTTTTTTGTGGTCAAATGTGTTTCAGTTTGTACCTGTTGTAACATATGTCACTTTCGCTGAGTTTGAGAGACATTGATTTCATCCCAGATTTGAGGCTGATTACATCTTTAAGTTATGTAAGAACTACAATGAAATAGGGCCTTGAAAAAGAAACGTCGTTGTTGTTGCGTTTTGGTCAAAACAATAACCTGAATTTTTTTGCCTCGTCACTCCGAGGCCCTAGCCGACCTACTTGGCTGGCAGTTAGTTCATCGTCATCCCTCGAATCCTCGCAGTCAGAATCCGACGTACATGACTCTACGTTTTCCTTGCTGAAGAAATCTATCAATAATAGGCCTTGTTAGTTTGTTTTGACATCTTGCCACTTTGAAATTCTCTCGGGAGTAAAACCAATCTCCGCGCAGATAGATTGATTTGTTTTGGGGAATGATATTGTAGTACCCTTGTGCAGAGAGCTGAGAGACCACATTCTCAGTGGCGTATTCTTCAAACTACATAAGGTACAGTGGATTGGAAAATCTATGCGCGTGACAGACGAAATGAGAAAACCCATAGGAACAGTGGATTTCTTCCACTACAGGAGATTTCCACGTGGTCGACATACAACAATTCATAACAACTACGACAGTCACTTTTGGTTTGTTTTTTCACGAGTTTTGTTTAATTGTTTTGCTCTTGGAAAACACACCGTCTCGGGGATAGCCGTTCCGTTTTTTAATTGACCGTCTCAATGTCACACACTGGGGTTGGCCATCTGAAAGACGGTGAGATGCATTGCTGGTTAAACCTATGCTTGGGACCCCATGGGTAGGGTCCTATTCATTTTTACATCCAGAAACCACATGGGTGCACCAATTATTCACCTCTTACGAGAAGCTGACTGAGGAGCTGAGGCACTTCATTCTTTCCATGCCCTGGGGTGTGCACGACGACACCCTTGTGTGCACGACGACACCCCAGGTCAATCCCCGGAAGCACATAATAGGCTAATTACAAAAGGTTGTGGGTGTTGGGGAGGTGGCAACATAAAAATCAATGATATTGGATGGTATGGAGACGGGGGGGGAATTGAGTCAAATGAAACTTTAAATAGGGCAAGTTTTAAAGGTCTGCTTCATGCAGTTCAAAACGTTAACGCAGTTCGAACAAACAAACTCAGACACTGAATCTAATAATAGAATCTGTGATGTAGACAATGCTGAAAGAAATTGTGATGATGTGTGCTCCAAGCTTACTGGGCCAAATTCACCTATTGACTTCTGTTTAAAACTGGACTGCTTAAATATTGACGTTTCTGGGATGATGCTGTACCAGGATTTTTAAATACAATGTCAGCCTCATGAACTCGGACCTTGACCTAGATTTTCTTGATCGTCGGATAGTTGCATGAATTCTCGTTATTTCTTGCTTCTTCATTTTCCATTTTTCAGGGCTTGCTCTTGCACAGGAATCTGGCAGTGAACACTCCCACAAAGTAACTCATGTAAATAAATGTACAATAGATTTAGATTCCCATAGATACTGATTGTAAGAATCTGTTACAAGAAAAAAAAAACCATACCGAACAATGCATGAAGGCACAATCTACTGATTCCACATACTATTCTAGCCTTCTGTATCTTTTTACACACAAATCTTATATTGGCTTTTGCCTTGGCCTACATATTCTTGTGCTATAATAATCCAAGCATTTGTAGTAGTCACCAAACAGTATAGTTTCTGGTTTTACAAGTTTGCTTTGGGTCTATTCCAAGACAGTGCATGGTTCCTGCATATTATTGTCAGAGGTACAGGCCAGTGACAAGAAAAAATGGAAAAGACCAAATTTCTAAATTCTGCTGGGTATTTTTGACAGCTACTGGACAAATGTAAAGCCTGTTCGTAAAATAGACCTCAGATACATGTAGTGATCTCTATGTAAACATGCAGTGAAGGCTGGGGAAGATGGATTGGCCTATTGACATCTCTGTACTACCTCTGTTGGGTAATCAGATATTTTTAGGAAACAAAGTAAATGCTAGACATCATACTGTATCGCCGTGTGTGATCTTCCTATCAGTCCCTAGCCAGGCTACATGTGCATATTATCCCCCTCCCCCTTTGCATCCGCCTCACATTCCCCTCCCACTCCCCACATCTCTCTCACACTCCCCACACCCCTCTCACCGTATATCCTGCTCGCCGTCACTTTGTCCCTCTTTCTGCTGTCCAGACACTCCAATTTCTACCCACCTCCATCTTCTTCTAGTTCATACCCTCCTGCCTATTCTCTCTCTTGGGTCATTACTTGCCCATCCCACCCTTTCACCTGCACTTCACCTCTTTCCACCCAACATTACTCCATCTTTTATCATCTTTTATTACCCCTTTATTATCGTCATCATGTCCGTCCGTCTGTCTGTCTGACCTTTCTCGTTACCGAGATATCTAAAGAACGACTTACCCTAGGCACACCAAACGTGCAATGCACAACCATATATGCTCGTGACCCAGAACCCTATTGACTCTGGACCCGATTGGTTGGAAACTTTGGCAGCCATCTTTAATTTATGCGAAACCATCACAGCTTACCCTAGGCGCACCAAACTTGCAGTGCACATCCGTACGCTCGTGACCCAGAACCATATTGAATCTGGACCCGATTGGTTGGAAACTTTGGCAGCCATCTTTAATGTATGCGAAATCATTAATCTTGTGTATCTCGGGTACCATTTCACTGTTCAGTGCGAAACTTGGTACAGATCATCGATGCATCAAGAAACGTCACAGAAATGACCAAACCAGTTTCCCTGATTCAGTGGAAAGCTTGGTGGCCATCTTTAATTTATGCAAAATCTTTAATGATATATCTCTGATACGATTTAAGTGTTCTACGAAACTTGGTATACAGCATCAATGTACAAGAGACTTGCCAAGGTGTGAAATAACCCTTTACCCGATTGCCCGGGGCAACCTGAATTCCCTTTGGGCAACCAAATTCTGCCCGAATTGCAATGCATTTGGATGTGTTGGTTGCCGTGCTTGCCGATGGGGAACTAGAATTTCTTTGTCTATTTCCTACCCTGCTTGCTATGAGTAATCACATCAGTTCCTCGGAGTGTCGGGAAGAATGGGCGGCCATCTTTAATTTATGCAAATTCATTAATGATCTCTATTTCTGATACCATTCAAGTGCTCGATGTAAAATTTGGTATACATCATCGATGCATCAAGAGACTTACGATGAATGATAGTTCTGGTTCGTCTGATTTTCGGCGGAAACCTTGGTGGCCATCTTTAATTCATGCAAAATCTTTAATGATGTATATCTCTGATACCATTTCAGTGTTCTATATGAAACTTGGTTTGCAGCATCGATGTATCGAGAGGCTTGTAATGAATAACCACTTCAGTTTCTCTGAGTGGCGGGAAGGATGGGCGGCCATCTTTAATTTATTCGAAATGAATAATGATCTCTATCTCTGATACCATTCGAATGCTCAATGTGAAATTTGGTATACATCATCGATGTGTCAAGAGACTCATGTAATGAGTCAGGAGGTGTCACTGCACTGTAAATAAGTTACTTTCACAGCCTGCACATCGACTGCTACTGACCCTGTCTCGAACACCCTAGTAAGCGGCGGCGTTACTGCAAGCTTCTAAATAACTCTGTAAGAGGGTGCTCCGATGAAAGGAAGAATGTCTGGAACAACAACAAATGAATACATTACTGGTTTCTCTGATCCGACGGAAACCTTTGGGGCCATTTCTAATTGCAAATTTTTTGATAATGTTTAAGCTAATATTTGTCACTTGACTGCTTGGTGTTCCTGAGTTATTGGTTCAAATTGAATACATTACGAATGGCTGGCGCCCAGAACCGAGGGGTTTTCAGATGCGCAGCTTCATATTTATCCTCCGACCCAGTAACTTTCCCTTAATTTTAACAAAAAGTACAGAACTTTAGTTTTACCCTTTCCAGAAGTTGTTTTGGAAAACTGACACAAAATAACTGAGAGTGTATGAAATCTGTCCTGCACATCAGAGATTCATAGAAGTTGAAAATTTGAGTATTTTTACTCAATTTAGTCTTTTCAGTTTTCAGTGTTTTCTTCATATTGAGTATTTCTTCAAATTCACCACCATTTCTAATGATGTTATATATTCTTTCATCCCATGAAATTATAGGACTATTGAGTTTTCATCAAAACCTCGAAAAGTTTAGTGAAATTTGAAGGTCTGATTTGAGTTTTCCAATGAATTTTACCCCTGATTACCGGTGGTAAAACAGTACTTCTATGAATCCTTGCACATATAGTTGGGTGAAGTTTCTGTTAAAAAATGCTTTATGTACATGTACATGTAGAAAAAGTTCATTGGACACTGCAGGTTTCGACTTTGGGAAATATATGAACTATGGTCCATCAGGATTGATATGAGCTAGTTTACTGGTCCATAAAGTGGATTATCATGAAGAAAGAAAATTCACTGGTCAACAGAACTACATGTAGCTGGTTAGAAAATTTACTAGACAAAAAATTCCAACCCTGCACTGACATTTACTATGTTTTAATTTTCCATTTTTTATTTAATTTTTTCCCACTCTTAGTGACCTGGTTTTTCATCATCATCATCGGTGAACCAGCAAATAAAAAACAAATGGCCTTACCAAACTTTAATACATTGTAAATCTGGCCATGGGCTACCAGGCTGTAGCGACACCCTTGACCGCACTCCATTTTACAATGTAAGTCTGTCAGTGAGTGTACATGTTCACTTGTCTCTCATAATATGCTGCATCTGGGGGACAATCAATGTGTCAGCCATATACATGAACTAATAGAGATACTTCTGTGTACAGATATTGATACATGTATGTAACCTGAAATATGGGGGACATGAAATATTACATGTAACTAAAATGTACATTAGACCTATCAACTCTCATGCATTTGGCGTAAAACTCGCACATTTGGCATCTGTCTCACGCTCTTATGCAGCTATATCATAATCTCATGCATCTGGGCATTTTGCAAAATTCTTTCCAGAATAATCAACAATCATTCAATATTGCTCCAGTTTGCAGAAAAGGAGCCTGTAATTTCATAAATCTCCTGGACTTGGCTAGAAAGTACAGATTTATATGCTCAGGAAGAGTGAAATATTAATAATTGTTAGGTCTATTTGAAAAAAAGCAAAAAATTGTATGAAATGATGCCTAGAATTTTGCATGTTGCGGAGACTCGTATAGATCTTCCAGGCAGATATACTCAAATCTCATGCCTTGTCAAAATTATAAGTTGAGAGGTCTGGTACATATCATCCTCGCGAGCCAGTGTATCGATCGATCTGTTAGGATTGATACACCGGCTTGGTTAGTTACCAATACGAGTTCTGGATATAAACAGATCAAGGGGCTCCTCTAAATCAACCCAATCAGTGAATGTGCTAAGCTAGTTGATTAGGCCAATACGCTGCGAGGTATGAGAGGTTTGAATTTCATCGCAGGCCAAACTGCTTTGATGTCAAGCTGAAATCGACATTTGACATCAAAGCGAAAACTGAGGCTTCTGATAAAGATTGGTAAATGTGTACCGCACTATGTACATGTATACTGCAAACAGCTTGACAATGAGCAATGATATAATGAAGAAGATGAAAGGAGAGATGCAATGAGATGGTGACTGTTTCTGCACTAGAGCCGTTCAGTAATACCCAGAAGGCTGACTGGTTCTAGAGCAGTGTTATTGTGTGGTTCATTAATCATGGTTGCAAGCGTAAAGGGATGACGAGAGAGATCTATATGCAAAGCTATTGTTGTCTTTGATGGGGTTTATTTTCAACCTCCTAGCAGTACTATAATGATAGTGGAAGATGATTAAATCTCCCTCATAATCTGATAAACTGGAGAGGCTGTTACGATATCTTCACGGTACATCTTCTATACTGGCTTAATGAAGCAGGCTGTGTCATGGTACGGTATTATTCAGTATGCCATTGATCCACATGCATACAGATTTCCTCACTTCATGAGATTTCTTTTATTGAACTGACACAAATCTCTTGCTTGACACGTTCAATGTTATACGACAGATATTTGATATTGATTGAAAAAAGCAAAATTGAAGATATAACTCCAGTAAATGCAGTGCATTAAATGTTACATTACTTGTAAAAAAAGGTTCAATATGATGTGATCCTGTTAAATCAGAAATGTTTTACCCAAGACTGCCATGATATTCATGTACATCCCATGCCATGACACGCGCCTAAGACTTTCTCAGTAGTGTTGTTGAGCACAAGTGTGAAATTACGTAACACGACGTATCACATTGGGCACACCAGTTCTCGTCAGATCACCAACGTTAAGTAACTTTGAGCTCGGTCAATACTTGGATGGGTGACTGGGTGCTGTACTGGCTGGGCTGATGAGTGTCCAGGATAATAGGAACTGTGGACTCTTTCAAGTTCTGGCACGTGTACTGTAGGCACCATTGTGATATGACTGAAAAAGTGTTGAAAATGACGTTAAATCCCACTCACTCACTCACCCACCCACAGTCTTGATCATGTTGTACATGAGGAGCCTGTGAAAATCCAAGCTGTACAAAAAAAGTCCATCCTACATGATTACAAAAGGTAATTCCCCTAATAATTCGATGACCGAAAGTGAAGCAAAAATGGCTTAAACCTGGCAATATTCTCCATGGCACCAGCTACAAAGTGTCACATGTTGTCATTATATGACTTTTCTTTAATTTGACTGAAGAAAGGTAATGTTACTTTTTTCTGTGTTTGAATAACAGAGTTTGAAAGTGAACTTCCTGTGATTGAATTGTTAGGAGAATTACCGTAAGATACCACAAGCTTAATATGTGGGTGACAAATTACTTTGATTTAGTGATAAAATGTTTAGTGGAGATGAAGAATTGTTCTTGGTTATGGATTCCCAACACTTTCATTAATTATCCCTTGCAGGGCAATCTGATAAACATGAGCTTAAAATGTCCTTTACTGTTATTAATGTTTGCTTTAGGGTTCATTTAGATATCAGGTTTTTGAAGCTCATATATCGTTTAAGCATGCCTGTGAAGCCGAGTAAACAAAACAATGGATTACAATATTACTCAGCATCTAAATCATATTGTTTTAACCAATAAGATCTAGTGTACATCAGGGGTCGAAATTAACATCTGTCCACCTGTCTCTGACAGTTACTTTTTGCTTGAGACAGGTAGAAAAATAAGTTACAGGTCTCAAATGACAGGTAGTTTAACCCTTTGCTACTTGCTGATAGTCTCATTTGTCAGCCTTGTATGTTCGGATAAATGCATGCGAGGGGATTTTGTTATGGACCCTCTTTTTTGAAGCAAGATATTTGCATGTAGCTTGATTGAAACCCCGCTAAATATACATGTATATATTTTCAGAAAGCCCATACTTTAATTAATCTGTCTTTCAAAATATCTGCCCATTTGTGTCTAAAATAGAATCAGACCAGGCGAAAAAAAATAATAAACAAACAAAAAAATTGATTTCGGCAACATACCGTGCGTTAGTATGTCCCAGCCAAATGAGAGTTTCCATAAAAAAATCTCATCACGATCGCCCATTTCAACCGGACGATCGTGCTACAATACCAGTACATCATTCCTGTGGGTTTTAATCCGACATATAAATCCGAGGAACGCTTTATTTCTATTGTAAACCCAACAATCGGCTCGCTAAACTTTCCAACTGCGCCATTTTCTTTCCGACGCACTGAACACCCACACACAGACACACATCCGGCCAATCGCTGCCATTGTCTCACACGATGACCGCATTCTCAACTAATCGGCTTCGCGATACTAACAGAGCCCGGTCGAGGTCAATTTGGTCACAATGATGACATCTCTATCCAATCAAATCACTCATCATGGATCGAAAGAGCCGGAAATGACCTTTAATATGAGACCAATATCTCTAACATTCATGCGTTGAAAATGGTAAAAAAACCGGCAAATTCTTCGCCGATTTTCTCAATTTTCACCACAAGGAAGGTACGTCTTCAATAAAATAAACTTGTTATACGTTTATTGCATAATTTACAATAAAATTTGAAGGTATATTGTCGACTATTTCCTTGTCCAACGATGTGGACTACTGACGACCCTCACTTGACGAACATTTTACTGTGCGGCGATTTTTTTACGTGGTGGTCAATTGCAGCCGGTTTCGGCCGTTATGGGTATATACGGTGCCGGCCGGTTTTGGGCGGTATAAGTACGAAAGGGTTAACCCGGAACATATATTGATCATCCTGTTCCTCCTTACAAGTTATTTTCTGGAAGCTATCTCCTCCTCAGCCATACTTGTCACTTTAATTAACTTTTCCAATGCTGATGATTAACTGTACACAAGTCGTTTTCACACTGACATCCCACCTTGTCCATACATGTAGTATGGTAGACGCCAATGGTTTCATTGGATGATTATGAAACTTGGTACTCATCATGTTTTATATGATTAGATGATGTGCAGGTGCTATTTATGAGATGAAATATTAATATTTATCTAAATCATTCATGGGTTTTGATTTGAGTAATTTGTATACATGTAGACCTGTGTATGGTAAGTTTACTCAGGCTGTCAGATTTCATTGGATGATTTCGACACTTGTTACACATGTTTCATATGATTTCAGGATGTGCACATGTGCTATTTGTGACATAAAATAATAGTTTTTTCCAAATTATTGTGGTTTGAACTTCATACTTTTCCAATGATAAGGTTTTTGTTAGCATTAAATTTATATGTACACCTGTACATGGAAAGTTTGCTCTACATGTACATGTATGCTTTCAATACTGCTGCAGCTTCAGCGGATCATCCCACAAGTCAAGATGTTGGGGTTGTTAGACAGAAGCGACCCCCCCTCCCTCTCCCTCCCCCCCCCCCTTGTATCACTTTCTCTCATACAGCAAACCTTCGAATAGTCTATATTGAGCCACCTCACAATATATCCTGGCTACAGGCCTCCTGAGTGCCGCCCACCATGGTACTGTATGGCCCAGTCCCAGTATTTTTTTTATTGACCATCTATCCATTTAAATTGGGATCGCCCTATTCAGTTATACAGCATTTACTTCAACCAACATTTAGGCCGTTGTCAGTTGATAGGTTGTTTCGCATGACCCGCCCGCATCAATATTTTGGAGATAAATAATGCCGCATGTATTTTAATTATCAGCAATTATTGACCGTAAAAAAAATAAGTAAGCAAATCCACGAAAACGCATGAGCTGACTGTGCCGTCGAAGCGCTCAAAAGCCGGCATTTTGGTTCACATTCTTGGGGAAACCCCAATTTCAAAACGAGGCACAGTCCCTGCATGCATCTCTAGCGGGGATTCCCTCGTGTTGAGCACGTAGCAGTAAAAGTTTTAACTCTGACAGTTTTGACGGTTGCGTACCAAAGCCATCATGGTTTTAGTTAATGGATCTGTTGTTTCCTCATCAACCAGTCAGTACATCGTGCCGATTTTAACCATCCATTTCTCTGATTGGCATGAACGTGCATTAGGGCATTGTTACCAGCAAGTTCTGAGCTGACCGAATTCTGATGAAAATTTGATTTATAATTATTTTTTTTTAATTATTTATTGATGGCTCAGCGAGTGCACTGTCATGCCCATCGGGAACCCTTGGCTGTATGTTTCACTGTATATATAACACAGTACAAAATCTGGTGGGATATGCCATCCGTAATTGTTTTTATGAAATAGGAAATGCTAATTTTCCATCATTTGTTAGTGCATTTATCTACACTGCTATTACCAACTTGCCAGCCTCAATACACACAATTCAGTATATTGTTATAGATATATGTAAACTGTGGCCTTTAACGTGTATCCTATTTCACATCCAAACATTTCATCACAGTCCACATCAGGCTTCAAATTCAGGTCAGATTGCCCACTGGTGGCGAAATATCCTACATCAACCAATTAAGTCAGCCTGGTGCAATAACCCAGCAGAAGAAAGAAAGATGTGGTATCATCCTTCAGATTAGTCTGTGTGAGCAACAATGATAAAAGTTTACTGAGGGTGAAACAAAGCCATGACGGCATGTTTAAAGGGTCTTAATTTATTTTCTTTGGATAGAATTTAACTAGATAAAGTAACTTTGATCATGATGTGAAAATATGAGCACATACTTTGAGTTTTTTTTGGTACCTCTTGAATATTGACTATATATCACACTAGGATATAATTTAAACAAAAAATGACATGTGTAAACAAAATATGTCTAAATTTTTCTTGTCATTTCAAATCTTGATCCATTTTGATTCCTTGATCAGGGGATACAGAATCACTGCCACGGAGTGTGTTGGTGTGTCACAGCAATGCAATTCCGATTCACACAACGAAGCTGAGGTGGTTTAATGTTTATCAATGAAGAAAATCACCGATCAACCGTCATAGAATATAATGTGAAACAAGAAAACCGGAATAGTACATTCATCAGATTGCCGATACCCAAAATGTGTTGTCTCATATATCTAGATAACGTGATGTAGAGACGCTATTATTCGTCTTTGTACCGGTTATGCTCAGGAGAATGACATAGAATCATTATTATCTTGCGCAGAGAAGGTGTTGGTCTTGAGTTGAATTACCGTAAACTACATAAATGCTACCTTTCTACTATAGTACTACATGTATATATAAAAATTTGTTGTATTGTTGGGAAAATAATGCGATTCAAAAAGTTGTTTTGATCCTGGTCAAGGGCACTGAAAACCATTAAAGAGATGTAAATGTATTTTCACACGTAAAGCTTGAAATCTACTGAACTTTTTATTATTCAATCTGTTTCCTTTAGTTAAAAAATTGTAAAATTAAATCGGTAATCGTTATTTATTTTTGGAATGAAGGCGCATTAGGAGACTGTTACCAGCAACTTCTAAGCTGACCTACTTTTGAGAAAAATTTCTGGTGATTTTTTATGAAAATCACTGGCGATTCTGACTTGGGCGGTGCCCATCTTAATTTTGGCAGGATTTCAACTGGGGGTGGGGATTTCCAAGAGTTCAATTCGTGTTCGAGTCCTAATGCCTACTCTACTTCGTAGGTCCTGTGACGTTAGTGTTTACAGAATGTTACAATTAAATTAAAGCAAACTTAAAATGTCTCTTTACAGAATAATTATATTTTTCCTGCCCGCATGGAATAAATGAAGAAATTAAAATAAATATGATAATTACATGTATCTCTACACATTGTCATATGTTGAGTTGATCTATGGAAGATATTTTGATTCGATATGGAATGAGTTGACGATGGAAAATTTACCTTAATAATTAATAATTATAGCATCTAGCATGTATGTTTTAGCAGGAGAAGGTCATGGTAAACAACCTATTAACTGACAGCGGCCTTAAATGTACATGCATTCAGTTGTAGAATGTATATCAGGTACTGTATGTACACTAGAGACTTGCTCCAGAATCAGTTCAGCTGATTCAGTGTAGATCAATATGGTCTAGGTTAAATCTTACACCTCATAGATAGTACATATACTTCATTTACTGACAATAGAGTGTAGTACATGTACATGGATGATATTGAAATTCTCAATTTTCCTTCCTGTACAATACAGCATACTGGGAACGGTAGATGATCCCCCACCAGGAAGTAATGAGGACTACCGTTTCTATAATATGGTTTTACTATTAAATTACGGAAGAGTAGATGATCCCCTATGGTCAGGGGTTGACATAATTCAGGTCTGTCCGGTAGCCCAACAAAAACTAATATTGGCACTGGCAAGTATTGTCCTTCACCTGCCTGTGTGCAACCCGGTTTTACTCAGTAGCATACATGTATATTGCCAACACACAACATGTTGCAAGTTAATGTTTATACTACTGTACATGTACTACATGTACTAACAGGGCAAGCAAGTTTTAACAAATCAAAATTTCTAATCATTTTGACCCCTGATATGGTATCACAATACTGAGAATGATAGATGGCCCCCTATTAGTTTTAGTTGTGATGTCCCATGGTGTACGATAGTGAGAAGATGTCCGCCCCCTCCCACCAGGGCTCGCTTTAGAGCATGAGAGATGACCTGCAAAAAAAAAACCCCTTCCAAAAAATTTGCAGGTCAAATCCAAGATGACCTGCAATTGCAAATTTGACCTGCATTTTTTTAATAAGATTTTCGAAATTCTTTGATGGACCACAGCTCAATAACGGACTTTACACTTAACCCTAGTCCTGTCGGCCACTTATACGCTGGTCGACGTGTGAGTGCCATGCTGTCAAGCAGAGTTGAACTGTTCAAAATGGGGCTCAAAAAACGGCGACTGTCTGGTCACGGGAATTGATAAATAAATTGAAATAATGGATAGTATTTGATGCACGATACATCAATTTAAAACCCTGAACATACATTCAGAACATATTTGTCATTTTACAGCTTTAGAAATATTTAGGAATCGTAATTCGGAAAAATTGTGTACCGTAAAACTCACGTTAGAATTCTATCACGTTCAGAGTACTACCGATGGACGGTCTGTTTTGCTTCATCTCCACTTAATAACTCGTCTAAATTCTTATAGATGTCACAGTATGTATTCCTGGTTACTCGTAGCATAACGATCATTGAATATTTATTGAATATTCCAAGTAAATCGGTAAAAATCCTTTCGTTTACGTGAAGTGTGGCTTCCCGCAGCGAAACCCAGCGCCATTCAGACTCCGTCGAGATCGGCCAGGGCGCATGCGTAACTCGTGAATATTTTATGGTAATGAGCAGTTGTCACAGTTTGACCAATCAGCAAGTCGCATTACGTCAGGTGATCATCATTTTCGCGGGTTTATTGAGGTTGAATGGAAAGGATTCGAAACACATGACCATTTTACCCAATAAAATCGACGCATTTTTACCACCTGACACGAGAAAGGCTGTGAAGAGTGAAAGCAGAGTTGTTGCCCTTCAATTTGACATCTTTAACGTTGAGATTGCCTTCCGGGTTTTCGTTGGAGGAACTTGTCAACAAGGTGCGTTTTTACGCGTTTCAACTTTTCTGAATAAATGACGCTCTGTTTTACATTTGTAGGCGATCTTCACATAAATAAGTGTCTTTTTTAATAATAAACACCGAACTCACGTGAAATAGTTAATGAAATAATACGTTATAGTTGGAGTAAGCCGTGTCTGGTTTGAGCCAGCCGTTAAACCCCCACGATCGTACAGTTGATACTTTTGCCATCACGCAATTTATTTCATTATTTGGCAGCCCGGCAAATTAATCTGTCAGTTCATTTTGGCCAGTCTCTCGGCAACAAACGAACGGAAATAGGATTCATAGAACAGCGGCGCACGCATGCGTAAGGACAGTAAAGGGAGACAACAGTTCTCTATTTCCAAGTAATGCGCGAGCAGACTCCCCTGAACATATTTACTTTTGCCATCGATCTGAACTCGACCACGACGATGTATTTTGTGTTGAAAAAGATGAAAAGTTTTCTACCTTTTGGACATGCCGTCGACGAAAATGATCTCCAGAATATCCACTGAACAGAAGATAATAACAATTTCTGCCACAGAAATTATGACCTGCAATTTTTTTTTTTTTTTTTTGCAGGCGAATTTTCACATGGCCTGCAACACCTCAAATTTGGCCTGCAAATTGCAATTTGCAGGCCGCCAATTCGAGCCCTGCCCACCTATTTATTATCAGTCCTCATCTACAATATTGACAAAAATACAGGTACATGATCTTCTTGCATGGATTCAGCCATCAAAATTAGCCACGACATTCAACAATTTCTGTGGTGAATACCCAGCCAAATTACTCTGTGATTGAAAAATTTAAGCTGATACTAAATCAGTTCAAGAAATTGCAGAATTCGGGAATGTTGTCGAATTGGGGAACAGTTTCCGAATTCAGGAACATCAAACATTGCTGAATTCAGCAACATTCTTGAATTTGGGAACTCACTTTAACATGGAGGATATAGGACTGAAGAAACATTTTCTGACTTACAGCAAGAATAATGATAGAACATTGAAATCACAGCATGGAATTTCAAGAGAACAAATGTTTTTACCTATTGATAGAAAAATTATTATTCTGATCATTGAAAAGAAATGCGAATGACGTTTTAATTTGAAAAGTGGCCCAGAGTTTTTGAATTCATAGACATGTTTATTATGGAGGAAATACATGTAGGACAAACATACATTTTCTCACTTTCTGAAAAAATGACAGCTAGAGTTTTCAAATCACAGGAAGGAATCCAAGAGAATGAATGTTGTCAGCTACTGATAGAAAAATAATAACTCCATTCATTGAGCGGAACTCCCATTTATGTTTTCAGTTGAAAAAATGTCCCAGAGTTTCCGAATTGATAAACAATTCCAACCTCGAATTCGACAACGTCCCCGAATTCTGCAATTTCCTGAAATGAAATGTAAAGTGTTACTTTAAAGTGTGACTCGGCTGACTGTGACTCGGCTGTTGTGACAGGATTTTCTTAATCTCACTGTCTAATGCCATTTATCTGTTGATGTTCAGGGTCATACATTACCCAGCATACCTTTGAGGGTGGTTACTTAGCTTTCATTTAAAAATTGCAAATCAGGGTGTTCATTACAAGAAAAAGGGGAACATGTGGGGATCACCTCCATGTAAAAAGGGCATTCTCATAGAAAGAAAATCTAAGGACAAACTCTAACGGACACATTTTCCAAAACTTCCAGCTGAACCCCACATTGCGTCCCCTCCTTTGTCTATATGGCCTGAGGTTTAATATTCTAAATGTATATGTTGGGAAAGGGTTAGGTGGGCCCCCCTCCTTCCATCCCTCTGATATTCTTTGCAGATGGAGAATGGCTGAACTCACAAATGAAGAGAATTGATGTGTTGAAAGGCTAAGATGTCGGCACATTAGTTTTAATTTATTGTGAAGGAAAAACTGCCAACTACAACATGTGGAAAAATAGATTGGCTATGATACTCTACATACACATAGCAGTGAAGATTGAAAATCAAGGTACAACATAATCTTCCCTCAATGAAAAATCTCTGTCAGGATGCACATACATATAGAAAGCAAAATGTCTAAGGACAGAATGAAAAATGGGATGTTTGATATCTAAATCACAATCAGAAATATATTGTTCTTTTATCAATTTACCCCATGGGACTCGCAGGGATTGCAGGTGCGACATCTTTGAAAATTGAAGGTGACCGATAAATCGCACCTCTCAATTATGTGAGGAGAGTGATTTGTAAATGTTAATCATCATGTAATATCTGTTTTCCTGAATGTTAAGTTGTTTTTCATACTGAAGTCTCAAAAGGTCACAGTGTATATATCTGCAAAATTTTGCCGATAGACTTTTGTAACTGGTCCTAGCGCCTCACCAGGACTTTAGGTTACCCTAATTTGGGCACATGGAGGATTCTTGCAAATATATGAATCAAGGTGCATTATCATTTTATGGACAATACATGTGTACATGTATGTCAATGTGTGAAGCTTGCAGTTCTTCATGTGTTGTATTTCTATATTGGTTGTTTCTTTGACTGTCTGCCTGTTTGTTTGTTTGTTGTGGATTGCTAAGTATCATTGGCAAAACAATTTACCTGCGCTTCAGGGAATGTCATATTAGCCTTACTTTTTTCCCTTTGTACCATTGGGGCCCCTACTGCAGAGGTAGGCAGCATGTAAGACAGCATGAAATTCTCAAATGTCTCGTTCAGCACAGTGCCGCATTACATGTACATGTACCCCAATAATTACATTCCTCAGTATGTTTTAGGGCATACATGTAGACTAGAAAATAATGTGACAGTACCGGTTAAAATGAAATGAATTTTGCTTTATGATTTTCCGGGTGTGTTTTGATGTTTTACGGTTCTAATAAATGTCAATGTGTTCAGTTGTTTGCATGGGTTGTGAACAGTCTCTGTGCTTACATTTCTTATTTGTGATTGTATTGAACTTTTTTCTGTCATTGGCTAGATGTGAAATGTTACCATGTTCTTTATTGGCTGATATGAATTAAATGTGAATACATGTCATTACTTTTGTGATCAGATTGGTTAGATTTGAATGGTTTTGATTGGTCGATATAAACAACCAAGGAGTACAATTGCAAAAATGTCCCTGATTGATTGATATAAATGAGCATGAATTATAGTAAGGCATGGGTGATGGAACTTCTCGACTTTCTCATTTTGATGTTTTCAATAGCCTGGGCCATTTGCTTCCACCTTTTCTTTCTCGTGTGACCTGTACCAATTCAACTCTCTTGCTTTCTTCACCAATCAGCACCCTAGCTGTGAAAGATTACCCAATGTAGTGACATTTAATAGCTCATTTTTCCCCTGTGTGATTTCAGAGGTCGAGGTATTCTAATTCCCTAACCAATTCCAATTGCAAGAACTTGAAGGAGATTACGTGTAAAGTATGTATTTTCGGTTTTCCTTTCCCTTTAGATTACATCTCCCATATTTACTCTAACTTTTGATTTCAGGTGCAGTTCTATACAGCAAGGATTGAAATGTTTTTATAAAATTATGTTTCTAGTGACCGGTGAAAAGGATTTCTACCTGTTTTCACCCACCATTATGTGAAAATATTGTGTATTTTTCTGTCTCATGCAAAAAATGTGTGTCAGAAACAGGTGGATAGGTGTTAATTTTGACCCCTGTACAGCTAGGGGGGTGGTCATAGGCAACTGCATGTGAAGAAAAGGTGGGGGGGTGGTGGTGTTCTGCAGATTCATGAGTAGGTAATATAATAGTTGATATTTCACTCCATGTGAATTATATTTTACTTTTCGTGAATATGCTGTAATTCTGCTTCCTTTATTATCAATCAACTTGCTGGTGGTGGGTAGAATTTGGAATGCCCAGTATCTCTACATCTAAATGCAGATTTTTGCTTCCCCTTACAATTTGTATTTACATTGTATGTCACCAATTCTCCTTGATTCTATCAATTAATACTGAGACTTATACTTCAGCATGGGTTCTTTTAGCATTATCAAAACATGTACGGTACCGGTACATGTTGCAAGTTTGGAATGTACATGCACAGTTTATATTGTACTTAATGGATGATTAACTTACATGTACAAGTTTCTTACGTTTTCTGTTAATACAATACACACACCTTTTTGGTTAAAATAAACTACATGTAATTATCAGCCCTATTACTTCGTGTTAAACAGCTAACATTCGACTGCATTTTCAGAGGAGTCACTTTTGAGGTTTCGGATGATGACTTTTTATACGCCCGCCAAAAGGCGGACGTATTATGTGATGGCGGTTTCCGTCCGTCTGTCCGTGTGTCCGTCTGTCCGTCCCCCGTGTCCGGTCTATATCTGAGACAGTTTTCTATCTACAGTTCTAATTTTTGGTCAGTGGATACCCTACGAGGAGACGATGTGTCGCGTCCCAAAATGAAGGTCAAGGTCAGGGGTCAAAGGTCACTGGCCTAAAAAACAGGAAATCACTGAAGTGTTCGTGTCCGGTCTGTATCTGTGAACTTTTTCTATCCACAGTTGCAATTTTTTGTGAGTGGATACGCTAGGTGGAGACGATGTGTCGCGTACCAAAATTGAGGTCGAGGTCAGAGGTCAAAGGTCACTGTTGCCTAAAATTAGGAAATCATTGATCATTGACAGTTTTCTATCTAGAGTTCTAATTTTTGGTGAGTGGATGCCCTAGGGGGGAACGATGTGAACAACATTGCATACCAAATGGAGGTCAGAGGTCAAAGGTCAGTGTGACATAAAAATCAGGAAATCATTAAAAATTACTAATTTTGGTGAGTGAATTCTATAGGGGGAAATAAAGTGTCGCATACCAAAATATAGGTCAAGGTCGAAGGTCAAAGGTCACTGTGACCCAAAAATCAGGAAATTATGAAAAATAACATTTTTTTGTGTCTAGATACATTAGGGGGAAACAATGTATCACATACCAAAATGTAAGTCAAGGTCAAAGGTCAAGGTCACTGTGACCCCAAAATCGTGAAAATGTTAAAAATCATGATTTTTGTGTCCATTGAGAAATTACATGGAGATGGTTTGTCATGTACCAATATTTAGGTCAAGGTCGACAGTCAAGGTCACTGTGACTCCAGAATCAAGAAATCTTTGAAAATTACTTTTTTTTGTGTCACTAGATACATTAGGGGGGGACATGATGTGTCATGTACCAAAATGTAGGTCAAGGCCGAACGTCAAGGTCACTGTGACCCCCAAAATCATGAAATTCATAAAAATCATGATTTTTGTGTGTCCATTGATACATTGACGGAAGACGATGTGTCATGTACCAAAATTTAGATCAAGGTCAAAGCTCAAGGTCACTGTGACCCCAAAATCAGGAAATCATTAAGTCACATTTTTATATGCCTGTCGAAGACGAGGTCATGTAATGCGATGTTGCGTTCTGTCCATTCATCCATTAACATTTGTTGTCCATGCGATATCTCTAGTTTCAAGGTATGGAATGGTATCAAATACCTCACTCACATGGTGAAGAGGAGCCATACATCAATTTGTCAAAGGTCAAGGTCACAGTCCCCCAAACTGAATCAAGTTTAGCGGACTATATGTGTTAGGATGGAATATTCAGAGTTTTCTCCCTTACATGTATATGGCATTTGTCCTGTGGAGTTGTCTCCCATGTTTGAAACCGCTACATTTAGTTAAACTGTTGTGAAAAAACCCACACATTCACTAATTTAACGGGGAGAGGGGTCCTGAACTTTATACCTGTTAAGTGTTTATCAACTCAAGAACAAAAGTTTACTTCATCACTTTCTTCCTTCATGAAAAATTCTCTCGTCTGAAAGAAATACATTTGCAAGAAAACTACTATTTTCTTGTGTTTGCCTTGTGTTTGACTATTGTCGATTTCAGTGTGGGATGTGTGAGCTCTCAGTTCTTGCTCCAAGGTCAACTAGTTTCCAAGAGTTAAGCTCATTTTAGTTTATCATTCAATTTTAGATGTGATATATGTTACATTCTCAGAAGCACAAAATTGTAGACCTTTCTCTGGATTGCTAGCTACCAATTGGAATCAAGGCTATTAAACAACCTTGAAATTTGGACCAATGTAATGCCAGATACATGTATACGGGCGTATATTGAAGCCCATTGGGCTCTTGTTTTTAATCATTTCATACGTACGTGTACACAGATCATCACATATATTAACTCTTTCCTCCATATAAGCGGGTTTTGACGGCTTGTGTCGATCCCCATGTAACAGTAAGCGTGTTTTGACGGGTGTTCGCCTAACCCATGAAGACGGATTTTGACGTGTCACTGAGTTCCCATGATGTGATGGATTACTTTTGCAATTTTTTGCGTTTACTTTGAGTAAAACCTAATTAAAACTATACATTTTCAGAAAGCCAAAATATAAATAAATCTGACTTATATACTGTTGGTTTGTTTTGTAATACGGTGTAAAATGAAATCAGGAGAGGAAGAAAAATAATTGACAAAAAATGCGCGATTTAACACCAAATGTGTTTGTTGTACTCCAAAAGAAACGGTCAGAAAATAGTAAAACCTGCTTCCAAATTCCTGAATATTTCATGCAACGCGAGCATAAACTACCAAAGTATCTACCCTTGATAACTAACTTGTCAAATCTGCCCATCTGAGTTTATTTTATATATTTTGCCGGGACCTGGATATCGTCGCCGTAAATGTTTTGTCCGCCATTGTTTCTCAGCCGGCTGTCTCTCGACAGTGACCATAGCGACCACGTGCAAATAAACCCTCTTCCTCCAATCACGCTGGGCCTCTCTCAACGGTGGCCAATCAGTGATGCTGTTTTATTTTTCACCCTTATGAATATTTATTATCGTCGTCATTCTCCTTTGTGGCAGTTATGGGACTTTTTCCGTTTTAGCTCGTTCAAAACCTGCCATCTCGTTATGTCTCTGTCAAATCCCGAATCTGCGGAGAATTAGCTTTAGAATGGTATACAATAACATAGGAATTGCAGCGGAACAACAACAGAACGCTGCAAAACGCAGCTAAAATGCGACAATTTCTTTTTCGTGATTTCCAACAGACGAAAAGCAGACACAACACATTTTCTCGCAAGATTACTTATATTTAGAATAAATGTTGCTGATATTGGTATAAAAACGTGAACAAATTACGTAGAATGGGTCTGTGGGAGACAATTGGTAAATATTTTTCCACATGACATGGAACATAAAATGAGATATTTTACATCCCTGGAAATGTATGAAAATTGAAATCAGTCCATGGGTTAAAGACCTAAGCCATTACAAATCTATTATGGGTCAGAGAGAGAAAATTCCCCACAAGTCTAAGGGGGAAAGAGTTAAGGTCTGCATCAGTCAAGGTGACAAAACAATGTCACCAAAGTATCTCCAATGAAAGGTCAGCTCCACAGCAATAAAGAAGTTGTTATCCATAGAATAGACTTGTGTTGAATGCCGATCAAAGAAATGAGGATTAATTCGGTGCTGGCGCATCTTCAACATGCAATATCCCCCAAAATTTAGTCAGAATATTATCCAATCCAACAGCCATAGTCCATTTAATGCGGGAGTATTCTAACCATGAACATTGGGTTTTGGAAGAAATGACATCATGAAGTTTCATATTAACCTGAATGACCAGAACATGATGATTTGAATGAAAGATTGATTGCAGGAGCTGAATTCTATGTGGTCGATGGGAGACAACTCTTGACACACAATTACATTCTAAAAGGCTTGAACTGAACCAAGCTCAACACACATGTATAAGTAGTTGGAATAATCCACATCTACCTGGCAGCCTTTCAGTTTTAAGGAGAGTGATCACTCACCCTCTCAATCACTCCCCTCAGTTTGCAGGCCTGCAAGTGCCTCCTATATTTTCCTATATTTTTGAGTCATTCCTATATTTTCTTATATTGAATTCAAAACCTCCTATATTTCCTATATTTTGACTTTTTCTCTTGCAAACTTTCACCAACTCTCTGAAATGAGTCAAATTGACATGAGGAAATACATTTCAGAATTTCAGAAATGAAAACATTTAAATCTCTCTTTGTTGAACCAGCAGAACGGGTCTCCTCAATCACCACCAGTATTACCGCATTCAGTGGAAATATAAACCAGAAAACTACCAAGTTTGGAACATACAATGTTATAGTAACCTGTCTTGGACTTCTTTATCTCCTGTATTTTCCTATATTTTATTTAGAAAATTCCTATATTTCTGCAACATTTTGGCAAATTTCCTCCTATATTCACTGTGAGTCACTTGCAGGCCTGAATTTGTCTCCAAAGATCTTTTTATCACTCTCAATCAATTGCCAATGCAATGGAGTGTGATATTGGAGAGAGACGCTCATTTCTCTATGACTGGTGCAAAACAGAATCCAGGACAATGATCTAGCAGATTACATGAACATGAGAGACTGATCTTCAAGATAAAGTACATGTATAGAAAGTGTAGAGAAAGATTACATAAATATATGCTCTCAATTAAAGTGAATTTTCTCACCGCCAAAAAAAATCGAATTTAGTACAGAAAGTTGACAAAACGATACAAAGCTGGACCTTGTCCATGCAGTTTCTTGCAGGAGGTTATTCAGGAGGTTATCAGATTTATTAGATAAATAATATACGCAACAGTGCAACACCCAACCTGCTGTGTTTTACGACAACTTCTCGAAGTTTTCCACTTAACCAGTTCCCTGCTTCTTCTATATGAGGAGAGGCAGGGAGTAATTCAGACAGGTTTTGATACCGGTATACCAATGTCTGCACCCAAACTCGCATGCCCAAATACTGTAAAACAAAATTGAATGTCGGCTAAGATCTGCTTCTTGACTAAATCCATGTGAGCCGCCATTTTAGCCTGTTTTAAGCCCACTGCGCATCAGTTTTACGCAGCGTGTTTATTTCCAATTTTGCGGTTTCCGGTTTCGCAATAGTCGACCGGTGTCCCCAAAAAATGCCTGGATTAGTTCCTGAGAGGCTGTTCGACTGACTCGGTCTAGAGTCAGAAGTTCCATGGAGAGAATATCATGCATATTTTGTATATATGGTAGGCCTATATGTATATGTTTCGGCACAGTTCAAATGACTGATTGGAATACAGGCTCGAAATGATCTGGAGGGAATTTTGTCATTGATTTCACAGATCTGTAAGGGAATTGCCATGTCATGTTCAGTCCATTATTTATGGGTGATGTCAGAATGATATTTATAAAGTCATATTTACAAAAACGAGAAAGTTATTTGTGAAGAGATAAAGAGTAGAGGGCCTACAATTTGGAATTATTGGGCAGGTGGGAGTCCACAGTCTTGCTCCCTGATGGTGCCACTCATAGCTAGGTGCAGTCACCCATAGCTATGTGCGCCATCCATAGCTAGGTGCACACAGCCACCCAAGGCTATGTGTGCCATCCATAGCTAGGTCACACAGCCATCCATAGCTAGGTGCACACAGCCATCCATAGCTAGGTGCACACAGCCATCCATAGCTAGGTGCACACAGCCACCCATACCTAGATGCACACAGCCATCCATAGCTAGGTGCACACAGCCACCCGTAGGTAGGTGCACACAGCCATCCATAGCTAGGTGCACACAGCCATCCATAGCTAGGTGAACACAGCCATCCATAGCTAGGTGCACACAGCCTGCCAACCATAGCTAGGTGCACACAGCCATCCATAGCTAATTGCACACAGCCATCCATAGCTAGGTGCACACAGCCGCCCGTAGCTAGGTGCACACAGCCATCCATAGCTAGGTGCACACATGCAGCCATACATAGCTAGGTGCACACAGCCATCCATAGCTAGGTGCACACAGCCATCCATAGCTAGGTGCACACATGCAGCCATCCATAGCTAGGTGCACACATGCAGCCATCCATAGCTAGGTGCACACAGCCACCCATAGCTAGGTGCGCACAGCCAACCATAGCTAGGTGCACACAGCCATCCATAGCTAGGTGCACACAGCCATCCATAGCTATGTGCACACAGCCATCCATACCTAGGTGCACACAGCCATCCATACCTAGGTGCACACAGCCACCCGTAGCTAGGTGCACACAGCCTGCCATCCATAGCTAGGTGCACAGTCACCCATACCTATGTGCACCATCCATAGCTAGGTACACACAGCCACCCAAGGCTTAGTGCGCCATCCATAGCTAGGTGCACACAGCCATCCATAGCTAGGTGCACAGTCACCCATAGCTATGTGCACCATCCATAGCTAGGTGCACACAGCCATCCAAGGCTATGTGCTCCATCCATAGCTAGGTGCACACAGCCACCCGTAGCTAGGTGCACACAGCCACCCGTAGCTAGGTGCACACAGCCACCCGTAGCTAGGTGCACACAGCCATCCATAGCTATGTGCTCCATCCATAGCTAGGTGCACACAGCCATCCACGGCTATGTGCTCCATCCATAGCTAGGTGCACACAGCCACCCGTAGCTAGGTGCACACAGCCATCCATAGCTATGTGCGCCATCCATAGCTAGGTGCACACAGCCATCCAAGGCTATGTGCTCCATCCATAGCTAGGTGCACATAGCCACCCGTAGCTAGGTGCACACAGCCATCCATAGCTAGGTGCACACAGCCACCCGTAGCTAGGTGCACACAGCCATCCATAGCTATGTGTGCCATCCATAGCTAGGTGCACACAGCCATCCATAGCTATGTGTGCCATCCATAGCTAGGTGCACACAGCCACCCGTAGCTAGGTACACACAGCCATCCATAGCTAGGTGCACAGTCACCCATAGCTAGGTACACACAGCCACCCGTAGCTAGGTACACACAGCCATCCATAGCTAGGTGCACAGTCACCCATAGCTAGGTACACACAGCCACCCATAGCTAGGTGCACACAGCCATCCATAGCTAGGTACACACAGCCACCCAAGGCTATGGGCGCCATCCATAGCTAGGTGCACACAGCCACCCGTAGCTAGGTACACACAGCCATCCATAGCTAGGTGCACAGTCACCCATAGCTACATGTAGGTACACACAACCACCCGTAGCTAGGTACACACAGCCATCCATAGCTAGGTGCACAGTCACCCATAGCTAGGTACACACAGCCACCCGTAGCTAGGTGCACACAGCCATCCATAGCTAGGTGCACACAGCCACCCGTAGCTAGATGCACACAGCCATCCATAGCTAGGTGCACACAGCCACCCGTAGCTAGGTGCACACAGCCACCCAAGGCTATGGGGGCCCTCGGTGGCCGAGTGGTCTAAGGCGCTTCGCTGGTGACCGCTAGCCTCACACCGCTGAACCGGCAAGGGTTCGAGCCCAGCTGGTCCATGTGTGAAAGTTTGTCAGTTACTTGCCGAAAGGCGGTGGTTCTCTCCGGGTGCTCCGGCTTCCTCCACCTACCAAACTGACTGTCACCATATGAGTGAAACAAACTTGAGTGTGACATTAAGCCAAATTCCCTCCCTCCCTCTCCCAAGGCTATGTGTGCCACCCATAGGTAGGTGCACACAGCCAACCATAGCTAGGTGCACACAGCTATCCATAGCTATGTGTGCCATCCATAGCTAGGTGCACACAGCCAACCATAGATAGGTGCACACATGCAGCCATAGCTAGGTGCACACAGCCACCCATAGGTAGGTGCACACAGTCATCCATAGCTATGTGCACACAGCCATCCATAGCTAGGTACACACAGCCATCCATAGCTAGGTGCACACAGCCATCCATAGCTATGTGCACACATGCAGCCATAGCTAGGTGCACACAGCCAACCATAGCTATGTGCACACAGCCATCCATAGCTAGGTGCACACAGCCATCCATAGCTAGGTGCACACAGCCATCCATAGCTAGGTACACACAGCCATCCATAGCTAGGTGCACACAGCCATCCATAGCTAGGTGCACACAGCCATCCATAGCTAGGTACACACAACCATCCATAGCTAGGTGCACACAGCCATCCATAGCTAGGTGCACACAGCCATTATGTTCACACAGCCATCCATAGCTAGGTGCACACAGCCATCCATAGCTAGGTGCACACAGCCATCCATAGCTAGGTGCACACAGCCATCCATAGCTAGGTGCACACAGCCATCCATAGCCAGGCACAGCCATCCATAGCTAGGTGCATACAGCCATTATGTGCACACAGCTAGGCTAGGTGCACACAGCCATCCATAGCTAGGTGCACAGCCATCCATAGCTAGGTGCACACAGCCATCCATAGCTGAGCCATCCATAGCTGCACACAGCCATCCATAGCTAGGTGCACACATGCAGCCATCCATAGCTAGGTGCACACAGCCATCCATAGCTAGGTGCACACAGCCACCCATCCATAGCTAGGTGCACACAGCCATCCATAGCTAGGTGCACACAGCCATTATGTGCACACAGCCATCCATAGCTAGGTGCACACAGCCATCCATAGCTAGGTGCACACAGCCATCCATAGCTAGGTACACACAACCATCCATAGCTAGGTGCACACAGCCATCCATAGCTAGGTGCACACAGCCATTATGTTCACACAGCCATCCATAGCTAGGTGCACACAGCCATCCATAGCTAGGTGCACACAGCCATCCATAGCTAGGTGCACACAGCCATCCATAGCTAGGTGCACACAGCCATCCATAGCTAGGTGCACACAGCCATTATGTGCACACAGCTATCCATAGCTAGGTGCACACAGCCATCCATAGCTAGGTGCACACAGCCATCCATAGCTAGGTGCACACAGCCATCCATAGCTAGGTGCACACAGCCATCCATAGCTAGGTGAACACAGTCATCCATAGCTATGTGCACACAGCCATCCATAGCTAGGTGCACACAGCCATCCATAGCTAGGTGCACACAGCCATCCATAGCTAGGTGCACACAGCCATTATGTGCACACAGCCATCCATAGCTAGGTGCACGCAGCCATCCATAGCTAGGTGCACACAGCCATCCATAGCTAGGTGCACACAGCCATCCATAGCTAGGTGCACACAGCCGCCCGTAGCTATGTGCACACAGCCATCCATAGCTAGGTGCACACAGCCATCCATAGCTATGTGCACACAGCCATCCATAGCTATGTGCACACAGCCACCCATAGCTATGTGCACACAGCCATCCCAGGGTTTTTTTTAGACAAAATTTTTTCATCTACTCAATTTCAAATATTGTAAAACTCAATTTTTTTGCGCGCCGTTGGCGCGCTTATTAATGTCACTAAACTCAATTTTTGGGGTTTTTCATCTAAAAAATGATGAAACTCAATTTTTTTGCCTTTTTCATCAAAAAAATGATAAAACTCAATTTTTATTTTGTTTTAATCGTAGAATGTAAAAAAAAGTTGTGTCAAAGCTTGGCATGTCATTCTTGGCTTGTTTTTCTTAAATTTTCCAATTGGATGCCACTAATGGCATCAATGTAGTTTTGCACTGGAATGACACTTATGCAATCAATTTGGTTGTAGGTTGAATTAGATGAAACTGACACCCAACACCGCAAGTTTTTGGACTAATCTTGTCATCCTTTAGCTATTCGGATGTCCTAATTATCTGAATCAAAATTTCACAAAATTTTGAAAGATTGGTGAAAACTGCATAGGCAGCTGCTCTCTGGAATTTACGAAATCTGGGCCAAACAAAGTTGAGGTTGGAAACAGATGATGGATGATGGCCCCAGAGTTCAATTTCAAACCCAAATAGATCATGAATTTTTATCTTGAAAAACAGATTCTTGTATTAAATTGGCGAAATTATTGAAACTGTCGTGCTTGGTGGAGAAAGGTAAAAACCAAATTATGTAACTAATTGAGAAAACAACAACTTAAATAAAGCATGATGAACGATTTTAACAGAAATTCCTCCCAAGCATTCGTGTATTACAATAGTTTTTCGTTAGTTTGGAAGTCTTCAGCGATAAATTCTCAATTTACCGTAACAAGGGCAGAGGTTGAATGTTGCCGGTTTTCCACCACAAAACACAGGCACTTCGCGTCGACGTGAGGCAGGTATTATACGGGTTCAAATAGAGTTCCAACAGATCAAAGAAGTTGAAAAATTTTCAGCGAACGACAAATATGTTTCATTTGTGTTCGTGTTGAGATTTTCTCGCTTACTTTGGTAAAGCGGAACCACGTGTTGAGATAAAAAAAAATGGCGCTGAAATCATTGTCGGGAACCCTTAATCGAAAAACTAGCAGTTCATTGCCACAGATATCTGGCGGTACTCGACAGCGAATGTTGTCATATGATGGGAGACAACTCTGTTAAAAAAAAATGTTACGACAGTCAACGAACAGAAAAATAATCTCCGCAATAGCTTCCTGAGTGTGTTTCATTTTCACTGGATATCCCATTGACGAGACGCGGTGTCTGCAGCTAAAACAAACATATGGAAACCCGGGAAGTGGCAGAGATGACATGAAGAGTGGGCTCTCACGGACTTTCATTGGCATAGAGACGGAGGTGACACGAACAACAACAACAACCTTGTACATTGTAAACTTTCGGTCGCGATCAAACTTTCCCGTGATCGGGGCATTTTTGTTCGCCCCGGTCTTACATAAACTCAATCTTTTATGAAAAAAACTCAATTTTTTTCCGCGCCTACGGCGCGCACTTCCCGAGAACTCAGAAAACTGAATTTCTAGTTCAAAACTCAATTTTGAAAAAAACGCAAAAACTCAATTCAAATTCGTTTTCATCGGGAATACCACGATGAAAAACTGTCTAAAAAAACCCCTGCATCCATAGCTAGGTGCACACAGTCATCCATAGCTATGTGCACACAGTCATCCATACCTAGGTGCACACAACCACCCGTAGCTAGGTGCACACAGTCATCCATACCTAGGTGCACACAGCCATCCATAGCTAGGTGCACACAGCCATCCATAGCTATGTGCACACAGCCACCCATAGCTATGTGCACACAGCCATCCATAGCTAGGTGCACACATGCAGCCATACATAGCTATGTGACTGTGTGCGACCCATCGCTAGGTGCACACAGCTGAAAGATCACCCCAGAAAAGATGTGTACATCATGTAAAATGTCACATTTAAATTGTGCATATAGGGAAATGATGATTAGGTATGGAGTTACTGTGTATCAAATACTGGGATGGAATATCTGGAAGATATCGTCTACAGCCCGGGCTCTCACTTATGTTAGTAGACGTTCGTGCATAGAGACGCACGTGTATGCAAGTTTGTGAAGTTTGAGAAGAATCGATAAAGATCATGTTCATTCATTCCTGGACTTGTTCTCTTCAGACTGACAGACACAGACAATAAATAATTAAAAGTTTCCTGTTTAAAAGTACAGCGGGTAAAGTGATAAGTACAGCTATTGTTCTACACTCACCTGTAATCTGATGCTCAGGCTGAGAGCTACACTGTACAAGTACATGTACATGTGAAAAACTGTGACAATCTCAAAGACACCGCTGAAATTCTCTATCACTAAGCACCTTACTTTCCCTCTCTGACGTCAGAGAAGTTTTCAAAATAACTCTCCTCTGTTTTTGCCTGTCGGAAAAATCTGACATTTCGAGAAATTTGACTTTAGGTTCACTGCTCGAGTAGATTTTTTTCCCCCGCTCCAACACTGAGCTTTTTCTTTCCCTATCACCATTGATTTATACGGAACAACTATCCGTTAATCATAATGGACGGCCTCTCAAACTTGATCTTGATCTTGATCTACTTTTTAAGCATTTCACTTCTGGGCTAGGTAAAAATGCGACCAATTGTTTGTCACTAATGGAATGTCAAGTTAAGGTTTCTAAGGTGATGTAGGATGTCGAGACATGTTGACGTGCCAGATTAATGAACCTTCAGTTCGTTTAACAGTTTAGATCAGATTAGAATTTGGAATCGTAATAGTATACTGAGATACGGTAATCCTCTAATAATTCAATCCTATCAAAACTCATTCACAAAATTCAATCAGTGGTTCTCATAAATTTGGACACCCCCTAAATTCATTGAAATAAGGAAGAAATAATGGATACATGTATGATTGTGAACCATTGTGTCAACTTCCTTTTCTAATGAATTTGATCACCCCCAGATTTTATGTTGGGAAATTTCACTTCCTGTGATTGAATTATTATAATCAGAGGGATTACCATAGCAAGGTATCTCTCTGCCACTTTTCATTTATTTCAAGGGTTTCTTAAAAAGGGGGAATTGAGTACATGTAGCTTGTACATTTGAGCGGAAAATCAAGTAGATGATGTGCATTAGGCCCAGCACACACCTAAACATTTCTTTCAAAGGCAAACGAATTCAAAATCCGCCCCGATTGCTCACAACTCGTTTGCTGACAAAAGTTTGCTGCACACCTAGCTGCATGACAGAATTACAAAGTTGTGCACCGGCCTTTAGGAGGATTCTTTAATGTTTGCAAAGAAAAAAAAAATGTCTTCCACAGGTGAAACATCCAGTTGAGACTTAATTAAATATATTGGGAGCACAGCTTATACATGTATGATAGATGTTAATATGATGCAATGGGAGGCCTGCATAATACTAGGTAACCAATCAATGGACCTGAACCAATTCCGGTTTATCTGTTTCATACCCTGTGGGGCTTCTGGGGGTTGACCTGGGGTGTTGTTTTGCACATCCCAGGTATGAGATTGACCTAGGTTGTCACTGTGCACACCCCGGTCATGGAAGGAATTAAGGGCCTCGGCTCCTCGCACAGCTTGTCGTAAGAGGTGACTAACTGGGGCACCTGTGGGGATTCCAGGTGTGTAAAGAAAGTAAGTTAACTCTGATATAATATCACAGAATATTATATCTGACTTCAGCGCTATATAAATCCTGTGCGAATTTCAAACTAAATTTGTTAGTCAATCAGGTGGCTAGCTTGATGAAACAATTTCAAAATCATGCACACAGTAATTACACACAGTAGCACAGTAATATACACACAGCAGCAGGTAGACCAATGAAGTAAACAATAGGGAAAAAGTATCCAAATATGGTATCATTTCCAGACAGTAAGCCTGGTAAAGCAAACATCAAAGGGTTTACTCCCGCCGATAAGTCTGAAATTGTTAGGTGGTAGAAAATATCAAAAGATTGTGCTGTGCGAAGGTGTTAATATTCATGAACTGAAACGTCAATCATTGTCAAAGTGAAAAGACAGAAATTGTCATGATTGACTTATTATGGGATCTCGTACATGTAGAATATCGGTGAACATTTCGCACAAATTTTTCACAGCATCAAATCTAGATGTATGTATTCCCCTGATTTTACCATCTTGGTTTACCTATCATCGTCAAAGTGAAAAGGCAGAAATTGTCATGATTGGCTTATCATGGGATCTCGTAGAGTATCGGTGAATATTTTGCACAAATTCTTCATAGCATCACATCTAGATGTATTCCCCTGACAGGGTATGAAATAGACAAACAAATTCTAGTTGCCCATCGGCAAGCACGGGCAACCATCACATCCAATTGCATTGCAATTCGGACAGAATTTGGTTGCCCAAAGGAAATTTAGGTTGCCCGGGGCAACCGGGCAAAGGGCTATTTCGCACCCTGCCTGATTTACCATCTTGGTTTACCTACATTGTCATTTTACTGCCATTTTATCACCCTTAACACATACAGATGGAACATATTACATGTACATTATTAACATGTACCTGTCTGTGATTTTAAATTTTAAAAGCAGCCGGTCGGTCCGATGGTTTGAATGCTCTGAATACCGGGTAGTCATTTTATTCTCTCCAAGTAAACTGGTAAAGTACAATGTGATTATAAATATTTAGAGGAACCATTAATCCATATCATTAAATCATTTTTTAGCACATAAATTTACGCAATCGCTGTTTCATGCTAAAGCAGTGCATAAAATATTTACAGTAGACATAAAACACCTCATAAATCTCCCAAATTCTTTATCTTGAAATTGAGTATTGTTTGAGTTTCTGTCCTAAACAGTGTGGTATAAAATTTTCTTGTCTGCACAGGTCATTCTAAACCCCACAGGTCAACCTTCTTTCTCCGTGAAATTTTCAGCAAAGGAATTCTTGACCAAGGCAGGAGCCACCAACCTTTCAGAATCTAAGCATGTTATACTACTATTTAATGTATACCATTGCCCTAAACCAGGGCCTCACAAGATACAGGTGCAGTGTCATTTCACTATAATGCTGTTATTGGGGGACCAACTGTGAACCACAAAACTTCAGACTAAAAAAAAGGTTGATGATGTGCTTTCATTAATTTGAGGGACATCATAGCACAAGCCTGATATAAAAATCATCGCTATATCAACTTATTTAAAGTGTGGCTAGACTGTATTAAAAGACGGTGATAGCGTGCTGTTCCAGCGTTCTCCCCTCCAATGATTGGTCATTGGACCCGCACCATTTAAAATAAGACGAGCATTCTCATTGGATCATCATTTATAGAAGCCATCCCAGTCTTCATACACAACCACGTGACTGTCATAGTTGACCCATGACCGAGGCTTTGTTTCCAATGTAAAAATGGGCCATCTTACTGGGAAAACTGTGTTGTTGCTTCAACCAGTAATTGGTCCTCCGTAGGAGAGTACAATACTATAGGCTAGAAATAAATAAAAGACTTGTTTCTTCCTCTACTGTCAATGCCTAAAGCATGGAGAATAATTTTAACTACATGTATTGGTAACTGGTATAAATGTGGTAAATATTGTGTTCCAAGAAAGGACCATTAATATGTTTACAGTGAAGGTAATTTTGACAACTTCAAATTCAATTTAACTGAAAATTATCCAGTTATCACTGATACTAAATATTCCTGATACTGTCAGGAAGGCACAGGAAGGAGAGGATTAGTATGAACCAAACATTTATGTAGAGTCACTCATCAGTGACCTGTCATTGTGCTCTGGCAAACCTTTGTCTAACAAGTCAGGAAAGGTCCAATGGTCAACTAATCCTTCTATAGAGGGAGAGAGAGAGAGAGAGAGAGAGAATTAAGGCTGAACGTGACGTTAAACCTTTATTCTCTCTCTCTCTCCCTCTCTCTCATAAACGAAGGATTAGTTTGGCAGTATTGGGTGGTCAAAGATTATAAACAACCTCACCCATTCGCCAACTGTGATACCATATTTGGTTTATGCAGATTCATATTTCAACCAATGAAATGATGTAGTCTATCGGAAATGAAAACACTCCTATTTAGATATTATTGGATAATATCGATCACATGGTATTGTTGTTTTGACGTTATTAGCTGTGTGGTATTTTTGGGCTAGACAATCTATAAGAAAATCGGTGCGTTTAACTTAGAGATCTGGTTTGCGGAAAGGGTCAAAACGACATGTATATGAGAGGTGTAAACTGTAACATTGAAAACTTGCTTACATCATGTCATACAACTGGTTGATTTGTTAAATTGATGAGAGTCAAAGTATTACTCTCCTTTTAAACTTGAAAATCTTGACATTCAATGGTCCACTATTTAAGAGCTTGTCTGTGCAGTGATCCATGACTTCAGCTGATCAGCTGCAGGTTTGTACATTTTCACTTCGCCCCATCTTTTAACCTGGGAGATTAATTTGAACCAGTGATAATTGACATAATTTTATGCATATCTGTTTGTTATGCAAAGAAAGCGTCATTATGCTTAGAGTAATGTACAATTGGGCAAATATTACATGAAAATATGCCAGCTATCACCAGTTCAAAGCATTCTCCTAGGTTAAAAGATAGGGTGAAGTGAAAATATATACAAACCAGTAGCTGATCTGCAGATGGGTTCTTTTTTGTTCTCAATAATGTGCGAGTGGTCCGGACCATCCCAGGGTAGGAAAATAAAACATGGAAGGGCCCCTACAAATGTCAAGTGCAGACAGAGATTTTCGCCCTATAATTAGAACAAATCGAATGTTGGTTACATGTACCTGCAATGCTGCACATCCCTGACACGTACATGTACATGTATATATGTTTACTATGAGGGATTCATGGAAGTCCTGTTTTGTCACCTGTAATCAGATGTAAGATCCAATTCCCACTGCTGTATGTTACATGACTAGAATAGTATAAGTTTTGTTGACAATTGATCCAATGGTGCAGACCGTAAATGCTGCATGGCTTCACTGTACATAGTTATAAATACACGCTGCAGCAAATAGGCCAGACACTTTGAACCTATGTATTAAACAGATTAAAATTCTCTGGCATTTACGCCATTTTGGCTAAACCTTGGTTTGGTTTGGCTTGATTGGGCACTCCATTGTTGTATGATGGGCACTGGTCATACAGGTTTCCCTATCTCATTAGGCCATCCACAATAATATTTGTTTCCAGTAACCAACTTCAGAAGAATTGGGCAGACAAGTAGGCAGGAATTTTTATATATGTATATATATATATATATTTAAAATTTCTTTTAGTTATTTTTTTGTAAATTTTTGACCTTTTTGTATAGGATTTCACGGAGTACTACTGAAAAAATAGAAATAAAAAAAAAATATCTACCCAAAATTTGTCTACTGCAAAATATATGAGTAGGTGGAGTTTATACTGGAAACAAGAAATATTATTGTGGATGGCGTTACTCTGTCTAATCACTTTAGGAGCCATTTTTTCAAGTTTTTCAAGTCCCTCTCTATCAAAGAAATGAGGAACACAAAGAAATATATCATACATAAATTTTTTAATAATTCATTCCCTTTTTAGATCACCTTTTGTCACAATTAAGGTGGTTCTTGCCTAAAACAACATTGGCAACATCAGAACTCGGGGTTATCTCCCCTGTAAAAAGATGGCATTTCTGCTAACCTACATGATGTTGTCAAAGTTCTAAAAATATATCTTATGCATACATGATTGCTGATGGTAGACTATAACTGATAGCCGAGGGGTATTGGAGCCCATTTTATTATATCAATAATTTCATGCTACGGTAATTCCCCCAATAAATCGGAAGTGATACTTCAGGTGGTAAAACAGAGGGGATTTATTGCAAATAACTGAAAAGTGGCAATTCCTGAAAGTCAAGTACCCCTTGTTAGTATAGAATGAATCAGCAAGGGTCCAGTTTCCAACACCTGAAGTTTTTAGAACTGTGTCGGCATATAATCGAGTTGTCTGAAATTCTATTCAAGTGGCCAGAGTTTGATTAAATATAATTCAGCTAATTGGAGTGAATAATCGAGCACATTGAGCTGAATTATCCCGTTATCCCTCGGAAAATTCTGCATGGCCAAATGTTTTACTTTGATATATAAAAAAACACAATGGAGTTGTCTCCCTTCCAGGAAAAACCACTGTATAAAAGTGGCAACCACGTGTGACGGTCTTGAAATTTTTTTTTCCTAGATTAAATAAACGAAAATAAACACTTGCGAGTTTATATGATGTCTACATATGGTCTTGCTTTGTCCATCACTGTTTATATTTCCACTGCCACACGTCGACAAGAGCACATTTAGCATGAGTGTGATCATTTTTTTTTACAAACAGGATCTATTGAAAATAGGGGGTGATTGAATTATTACAACTTTGATCGTATTTTTCTCCAAAAATCGTGGGTGATCGATTCCCGATAGGGTAATCAATTTTTTAGAGGAATTACCATTTGCGGTAATAATCAAATTTGGGAAATTTCCATGCATGAATGTGCATAGTGCATTAAAACAAATAATTCAAAGGTTACTTCCAATGCAATATATTTAAGAGTTTTTGTTTTAAACTTTCTATGAGGTTGACAGGTGAATTGAGTGCAAGTCAAAAATACATGTGCTATCTTTGGATCAGCGTAATTAATCGCTCCATTAGCTGGTACTCTTACAGGATTTCATCCACTTGTATACCTGTTTGCAGCCTGTTTAATGGAACTCTGAAATTACCTTGTTTGCATATAAATTAGAAGAGAAATGTCAAACTCGGGTTTTTCAAGACAGAATAAAATTACTTACCTTTCTTGTGGTTTTCAATGAAGTTAACGGAAATACCTGTACAGACAGATTCGGGCAGTTTTATATTCATCTCACCTGAATTTATACATAAGATATACACTCCGCCATAAAGATTTGTCAAGATACCATCTCTCAAGTCATGTGACCGCTATAGGTTGCGCGGAGTAGGACCGTTTCAGATCAGATTCTTGTTTCAGCGAACTTGACATTTAGACACAACTGTGTGTTCACTGCTGTCAGCTGTCCATATCTTATGTGACTGGAGTCAGTGACGTCATGGAGAAGTTTTCTAGGTCTGAAGGGAGCGGATTTTGAGTGTTTGACTTTTGAGTGTTTGACCGCTTGTAAAGATAAGTCAGCCAGGCCACCTATATACAGTTGTACTATCATGTCTAGGTAGCAATAAGACATAACTAGTACAAAACGACGACTCTATCTTTGGAGGAGATTACTGTGATAGGTTAACTGAGAGTCCAGTGTCACCCAGGTTATACTTAAGAGTGCTAGTTTCAGGACTCGAGAACATATTGGAGACGAGTGGTCAAGTTTCTACTATTCAGCATGACTAGCTTACCGATGCTGAGTCGATCGAGGCGTCCTTCCGCGGCTATTGATGAATCGGACATCAAGGTAGGCATAGTTTCGTAGATATCTTGTCGAAGTTTGGACATTTAAAAATGCTTTTATTCTGAGTTTAAGACAAGGATTACCAGGCATGTTTGGTATTTCATTCATGAGCTATAAAGACCTCAGCTCCTCAAGCAGCTTGTTGTAAGAGGTGACTAATTGGGGCACCTGTGGGCTTTCCGGGTGTAAAAAGGAATAGGACCCCACCCATAGCATCCTGTGTGTGAAAAGAAATAGGACCCAAATGTTGTGATATGACTGAAATATTGTCGAAAGCGATTGATCTAGTAACCTTACAGGTTGCAGTTGCAGTCTATTGCTGGGTTCTGGATAATTGTGTCCTGCTGGCAACTTAAATGATTACCATTTATTTCCAGTCATATTGATTGTAGATATTATGGTGTCGTGCAATTCGTAGATTGATTTTTCACCAAGTAAATATGATCAAATACATGTACATGATGATGAATGTGTTGCAAGAAAGGAAAATTGATAAAATTATCACTTGAATATTTGATCTAGTTTCATCCATATATATCAGGATAACAGCTATTTTATTGGTGATTTTCTGAGCAAGATTTTCCAAACTAGTGAAAGTGATATTTTACTGCATTAAATATCACTTTTGTAATTTAACTGCAGTGAATTATCAGCCATGAATTCAGGCCAGTAGCGCTTGGAACTACTTTCGTTCATTCATGCGACACCATTTGGCGAAGATTTTCTCTCATCTGTGTCTGTTACAGTTGTAAAAGACGCATAGATACAACATTATAAATAGTTTCTGGATCAATCTACGAAACTGCTTCAAAAATAAATCATGAGCAGAAAAAATTGAACTTGAACACCCTTCTTCTGTGTTTTACAGTCGGGATGCTTTGTCTCACACTCTGGATGTTTGATCCAATGTAGCGAATGACTTATGCATTTCAGTGGACCATGAAGTATTCATCTGATTGCTGGGTTCATACGGGTCCTGGATTTCCTTGAATTCTGAGAAAATAAATTGCAGGACCGTGAATTCTGACAATATATATAAAGTCCTTGAATTTTGGGGAGCTTCTTGAAATTAGGAACTGCTAGGAACTGACATTAGGCATTCCAAACAGAGAAGCATGGTGCACCGGGTTGGAACTCCTAGGAACTCCATGGCATAATTTTTGGAACTCGACAAAGGATGGCTTAGCTACATGTATACCATGCAATGGCATGGAGGGAATTGCTCCCTTATTGTCCTCTCTCCCCTTAAAATATCTGCCAAAATTAGTTACTGGAATTTTTTTCTAACAAACTGAATTTATTCTCTGATCTAGTCAGATCTGTATGAAACGTGATAGTTCAAAATATATTCATTTCTCTCTAATGTACATTGGTGAATTTGCTGTATGAAACATGGTAAAAGGTGTTAAAAAATGTTCAGGAAAATTCAGTTAAATGTCCTGGAAAAAGTTTGTATGGACCTGGAAATGTCCTGAAGTTTTGTCTTTCACAAATGGTAGGAACCCTGTGATTGGCTTACCATGACAACAGTGAAATCTGGGGCATAATACATGTACACAAAATATTGCATGTATAATGCTTTCTTATCGTGAAACAAATGGAATAAATCACTAGATGCTCTGCAGGTCATGAGTTACATCAGATGTTAACTAGATTAGACTAGCTAGATGACAATGGAACTCATCAAATAGCCCACAACACTTCAGGCCTGGAAATAAATCCAGAACACATTTTACATTCGCGAGAAGGTTACATCGTGTCATTTTACCACAAAAGTTCACCGTTCACTACTTTGAATCTCACAATTTCAATACAGGCAAAAACCAATGATGAAAATCAAAAATATCAGTCGATTTACAGATCGAAGAAATGTAATGAAATGCCAGTCATGTCAGTCGCATTAATGTTGTACCGGTATATAATTCTGAAGACAGTACTCATCGGATTGTGACAATATGTCTTGTTGTTGTAAGGTCTCCGGCAAGACGCAAGTGCCTGTCATCTCAGTGACCGGCTTATTAGAGCTTTTAGTCATTAAAATTAATAGAGATCATCAATATATTAAGGATATTAAGCATCAATCGGGAGTTACAAACCATATAAACATTACTTTTGTCAGTTCCATGGGATTTCCATGCAGAATTTTTGCATGAAATTGATTGGGAAAATTGGTAGAGCAAAACCAAAGTGAGCATACATGTAGATGGCCGACAGGTTGTGGAGGTTATGGCATTGGTTACAAGATATACTCACATCGTAACATGCCCTGTAACCTGTCCGGTTACGATAGGTAGAACTGACCATAACCTATGACAGGTAAGGTGGACAATTCCCAGCCCTGCCATTAAGCCCGGCGCACATGAGAGCTATCAGCTGAGCTAACAGCCTCAAATGCCTGTCAGCTCAGGGGTTAGCTCTCGTGTGCGGGCAGTTTTTGGTGAGTTTTTGGCCTCCAGAGTTTGATAATTTCGCCTTGCGAGGTCAAATCCTTAGCGTGTGCGGTGAACGCAAGCCAGCAGCTCAGCAGTTTTATTTGACCAGCCAATAGAAAAGTATCTCAAATTCACGTGATTTTTACGGCTGTTCAAATCGACCTATCACATGATCTCGAAGAAGGTGTTCTGTGAGAACCGGTGATCCTTAATTTTGTCCACCACGTGCGCTGAAACCACACAAGAGCTAGCCCCTGAGCTGACAGGCAATTGAGGCCGTTAGCTCAGCTGATAGCTCTCGTGTGTGCCGGGCTTTAGACTCTTGCACAGTCCCTACAAATGCAAGATGAAATGGGAAGGCATCACAGGTGTGAGTGCGACTAATCATGCACATTTCACAGACTGAGTACTCAAATTCCAGCACTGATCAGCTTATCTCCTGTGATGCCACATTCAAATTTTGTTTTGAATCTGTGGGAACATGACACCTATATGTATACATACCAATACCTTGTTACTACAGGTATGTCACATTATGTCAGCAGGGAGGTGATGATGTATGTATTCTAGCTATTGTCCCGTGTAAGGCATCTTCACAAGTCCAGGTAAATTGTAAATCCTAAATCCTCCGCAGAGTGTGAACGTGGACATTTTTGGTGATTCAAATGAGTTCTTGAGTTGATGCCCCCATTATACAATCTCGTACATTTCATCATCCGCACTTATTTTGAATTAGCATGTCGGTATCCCAAGCCTGTGGTTTTTGCTTTGACTTCCCATGTCGATTTCATCCCGACATCAAAGCACTTTGGCCCGCAATGATATCCAAACCTGTCACATCTCATACAATGCAGCGGATTGGTGTAATCAGCTAGCTTAGTGTGTTCACTGATTGGTTTGATTTAGAGGAACCCCTTGACCTATTTATATCCTGAACTAGTATGGGTAACTAACCAAGCTAGTGTATCGATCCTAACAGATCGATGGATACACTGGCTTGTGAGGATGAGTGTAAGGATGGAGACTTCTACATGCAGTTCATTTACTTCTGGTTACATTCATCCCTCTGTCTTTCACTCGAAAGTATATTCATGCATACATGTAACCATATATTGTGACGGTGAACGCGGTTTTTAGCCCCGAAGGATGATACTTGAGCCTTTCATAGTATTTCCACTCCATAAATAGGACATTTAGATGGGATTCTCTGGACAGATTCTGCATTTCCACCGGAACGATCTGACAAGGTATTCCTACATGAGTTGAAATATGTCAACAAATTTTTCTCGACATCACTGTCGATAATAATTTCATTCTCTTGCAAACACACAAATAGCATCAGTTTGTACAAGGTTTCAGATTTCGTAAATATATATCTTTTTGTGATTTCACTTAAGATGCAAAAATAGATCATAGAAAAATTGTACTGCATGATATGTCAGGGGGGCCTACCACCACAATACAATGGGTCAACCAGAGCAAACCTATGTGGTTCAGAATAAGGAGTCCTATCAGGGATTCAAAGAAGTCATACATTTGAATATCTTTTACTCAAATGAGTGTAATCATTATTCAGTATTTTCATCAAATTTACCACCATTCCTAACTTAAAGGTTATACAAAATGGTCTCAAAATGTGCTACTTTTTTTACATAGACTTGTTTTACATTTTTGTATGTTTTCAAACTGCCCAAGGTTGGAAATAGCAGCAGTAAAGTGCGACAATTTCATGCCCCTTTCAAAACGGCGAAAGCTGTGACCGCTTGACCTGTGACGTCACAACCTGATTACGATCTCGCTCAAATGCCTGTTGTGACATCAAAATGTCAGCGACATCACGCTAGAACTCCCACAGTTGGGTGAATCTTTCGTAACAACGCCCGACGTCATAGACTATGACGTTTAAGGCGCAATCGTAATCAGGTTGTGACGTCATGCACCAGAGGTCACGGCTCCAATACGTTTTCCCCCACGTGTGCTATTCGTGTCCTAAAACCCACCTCGACGACATTATTCGAGAAAAAAATACTAATTTGTTGTTTGGAACACTACTGGGTATGTTTTAATGCAAAGTAGTATAGAGTCATTTGGTATAACCTTTAATGATTTCATATTGTTTCATCTTTTACAGTAATAGACTGTTGCGTTTTCATCAAAACCTTAAAAAATATATTCAAATTTGGAGGTCTGAATTGAGTTTTTGAAGGAATTTTACCCCTGATTTGAAAAGGGACTTGTTTGAATCCATGGTGCCACTGCTAAAGAGTTCAAATGTGAATTATACGTATGTTATTAAATATCCATCTCATGTGAAGGCTTTCCCATTTTGTGTACAGGCATGTCTTCTTTTGATGAGTTTGCAATATTATAAAGGAATTTGAGATTATTTTCTTGGAACATTACACACAGACTAGTACGGTTTAACATGTATGGGGACTATGAGAATACATTAAGAAATACCACACATAGAAACATTGGACGTTCATTAGTGGATAATGTATTTGAATTCCATACAATCACTGTCACTGAACAACATGTTAATTTTCACTTTGTTTTGACGTCGCGTTGTCTTTGTCGGCCTCGTCTTCAATCGTCTGCATGTTCGCTGAAGCGTTCAAGAAGATGAAAGTACTTAGAACAACACTCGCAATTTTAGGTGCATCACAGTGCAAATGTGAACTTCAAATAGGAAGCACAGTATAGTATTGTCTGGACGTGATGATATACTTGAGTGCACATGACTGCCCACCCTCCAGCTATATCTGGCTTATTTACAAGGATATATTCGGAGATCAGATATAGACACATAATTCATCGTCATCTAGTCATCATTCATCTTCAACATTAATCCAAGATTACACAAGAACAGGTGTACTGTTATGTTCACTAATGCTCTATCTACAGCACAAGGCAGAAATAACATACCAGGCAATAGCATCATGGCGTTGCATGTAACAAAGGACATTACACTTTATGTAATGATGCCCAATGGCATTAGATTATACTTAAATGTCACCTTGGATGTGGACATATCCTACATGTACAAAATATTGTATTGACAAGGCTGATCTGTGATTGTGATGTTCCTGAAATTGCTGTTTGCTGAATAGCCGAGATCGCCATTACAAATCTAGGGTAACTGGGCATGCGCACAAGGTGAGGTCACGAAAGGTCACTTGTACCAACGGCCGCATCCTGGCCAGGTTGAAAGTGGGTCATATCTCGGGAAAAGTACTTTTTCTGTGGAACTAAATTGTGTTCAGGGTGAATAAATATCCGGAGCCGTTCTTTCGCCTATCTGGCGGTAGTCCATGAGATTTTTTAATGATTTTACGTACAGTTGCACAAAATATCAACTGTTTTCCAACACTCGGCCTATCTCTCTAACGTTAAAAACTTCCGACTTGGTACAAACAGGAAGTTCACGAAAAGCTGCGCATACGCTGCGCAGTTGCAAAAAAATGAAATGGCGATAGAGTCTATTTATTAGACTCATTTCATGATCAGGCTCTATCTCTATATTCTTGTTGTCGAGTGAAACATTTCATCCCCCTGACTAGAGCACCTGCTAGTGAACAAGGGCAAATTACTTTCGCACTGTCAGTCCAGAGACTTTGCTACATATACTGACATGGCAAGGCTTGATCCAGGCCGTATTTCAAAACGTTTGGGTACCCAATTGGGTTAACATTAAAAAAAACCTCTTTTTTTCTTCTTCTTTTTTTTCTTCACTGAACATGCTGAAACCAGTAACTAGTGATTGATGTCCTGTTGCTAAATATCAAGTTGTTGGGCTGTATTTTAGTGTGAATAATACTCCTAGAGCTTCCATGGGTTTTTGCAGTCTCACAGCCTATTTCAGTATGCCTTGCCACACTCCACATGGCTGTGCCCAAATAAAAGTCTAGATCAGGCTCGTGCCATTGAGGCATGGCATATGCCATCCTTTTCTCTTGAGTTGTAATTGGAGCTTTTTTGCTCTGTGAAAGTTCATTTCTTGGTGACATCACATCCAAATATTCACAAACAAATTTGTCATTCTGTTTGAATTGCTCACACTAACCAGCCCACTCTATAAGCTTTCATGTACATGTACATGTAATTCCACAGGATGGTACAAATGAGATGTGAGATGTATAACAGAACTGGATCTCAAAGCTACATGTATATCAGTATAAAAATGGATCCGAATATAGGATATAGAATTAGGAAAAAATGATTTGTGTGTCATCATTTAAAAAAAATATGATTATTTTGAGGGGTACAATTACTACAATGTAGGTACTTTTAATGCATGTAACTTTTGATGACTGCATATATCTACCTGCTACCATTAAGAACAAAGATACCTGGATAAACGATCATGGTATGGTCATCAGGAAACTGACATTTGATCTAAGCTTGTATCTGATTTTTGACTTTTAACATTTTGCATAGAATTATAAGAGTTTTCTCATGCAATGGGCCCCAGATGGCACCTACATTTATAAGCACATAAAGAAATAATATGAATTTATGACTAACACTTGAAATTTTTATGCTAAAACTAAAGCAATTCTTCATGTCACAGTTCAGGGTACTTAAGACATACTTGATGTTGCACGTTTGTAAATCTTGACTGATCTGTGCCAATCTGGACTGATCTGTGCCAATCTTGACCGATCTGTGCCAATCTGGACCCAGTAAGCTCTGGGAATCCACGACCGTACATGTATACATGTACTGGTCAAAAATAGAAGTCCTCAAGAGGTAGGGAGAAGGGGAGGGGGAAAAGTGTTTGTCCAAAGTGAATCCCATTTATTAACTTATTTGAAAAATATGGCAGACTTTATAAGTTTTTGACATGATCTCTGGCAGAACCAGCCACATTCGTACATGTAGGCTCTTCGTGGGCTTATTCAAAGGTGAAATGTAAAGGTTTTCATATTTTCCTTTTTATATTCTTCATACACATGTCGGCCATTTAATGATGGAAATATCAGTTCAACTACTTCATTTGGTTTTATTTGAAATAGTTTGTGTCCCGGTAACTTTTGAAAAGTGCTTCGAAATTGGTATCTCATGCCCGGCCGATTTCAGAAATGAAATCCGCATCGCTTATCTGCCCCTGTTTGACACTTGTTTGTGACGTGACATCAGACTACCTGGCCGTTTGTCAATACTTGTAACGTTCATTTTCAGTGCAGCTGGTCTGACGTGACGTCACAGTCAAGGAGCAATGATGTTTTGCAAATCTGAATTCAGCTGGGCTAGGGGTACCAACTTCTAAAATAAATCTAGCAGACAAGATAATTCAAATGAATCCAAGTGAAGTAGTTATACTGGTATTTCTATCATTATTCTATCTATATTAAATGTAAAACGGAGAATTTAAAAACCTTTGCATATCACCTTTAACAGTTGCCAACTGCTGCAAAAGTAGGAACACCCTGAGCGGCTATAGGAATAAGAGCATGCAATCTCCTTCCCAGAAGTGATCCTTCTTCATGCAATCTGCCACTAGAAGTAAATACCACTGCACAGAGAACTGATAATAAAGTCATAACTATTATAGCTCGAACACAAAACTGAGAGTCAGAGATTATTAAAACCTAGTTGGTATTGTTCAACATAAGAGGAAGTTAAGTTTAAAAGAGTGAATTTCAGCTCATGTAGGTTCTCCCCTTGGTTCTTTTAGGTACATTTAATTTTAGCCCACCATGTTTTGACAGAAGACGTTGAGTGGAGTACATCACCGATTTCAAAATTATATACTAAACTCTTAACATATTACTGTTCTGATAACTGGTCCTATATATTTAGATTTGCTTAATAAAGTTTAAATCAATTGTAGTACATGTGTTATACCCATAGTTTATACATGTATTTGATCCGTGAGCACTCTTGAGTACTAATATGTACCAGGAGTACAGCAGCTCTACATGTGACATTAGAACTTGCAAGGACAGAGAAACTTATGTATGGCCATAAAAGTTGTCTCCCTTGATTTGTAATTCTTGTATTCTCAGAGGCTTGTACAATTATACAGAATGTACATGATCAGCTTCTAAATCCAGCCGTTCTCGTGCATTTTGTTCAAGTTTTTAGACAAATTCCACGAACGAGCAAGGTAACCTAGCTACTGTACATGTACCTACTTAGCTACCTTGCTGACTTGGGAGTTAATGATCACCTTTTTGACTATCATGGTATAATCTTTTCTAGATGTTTATTTTTAGACTGTCAATCAAAAAGATATGAGGTGTATTGAGAAAAATTGCAATTTAGATGCAGAATGGCCATTTCTGCAAAACTATACCTGTGTTGATGCTAAAACTGCATAGATCTTTTGGACCTCCACAGGATAATCTGAATTGGATGCTTCAAAATGTGATTTAAGTAGATCTCATTTGGATGCTTCACACAGTAATCTAAGTAGACCACGCTTTAGACCCCCCATAAAGTAGTCTGAGTAGTCTCCCCCCCCCCCAACACCTTGGACTTTCCACAGAGTAATCTGAATTGTGATCTGAATAGAGCCCACTTTGGACCATCCACAGGTAATCTAAGTAGACCACAGTCTGGACCCTTCATAAGTAATAGGAGTAGATCGCACTTAAATGTCTTAGGACCCTCTGCAGAGTAATCTGAATAGACCACATTCTGGACTCTCCACAGAGTAATCAGAGTAGATCTCACTTTGGATGCTCCACAGGGTAATCTGAGCAGATCTCACTTTGAACCCTCCACAGAGTAATCAGAGTAGATCTCACTTTGGACCTCTACATAGTAATCTGAGCAGGTCTCAATTTGAACCTTCCACAGAGTAATCTGAGTAGACCGCACTTTGGACCCTCCACGGAGTAATCAGAGTTGATGACGCCTTGAACTCTTCACAGATTAATCAGAGTAGATGCCACTTTGGACCCTCTGCAGAGTAATCTGAACAGATCAAATTTGGACTCTCCTCTAGGAGGGTGAACAACCCTCCGTGGAGTAAATCGGAGTAGACCTCACTTTGGACCCTCCATAGAGTAATCTGAGCAGATCTCACTTTAGACCCTCCACAGAAAACTCAGAGTAGGTCTCACTGTGAACCCCTACATAGTAATCTGAACCGGTCTCACTTTGGACCCTCCACATAGTGATCTGAGTAGACCACACTTTGGACCTGCCACTGAGTAATCAGAGTAGACCACACTTTGGACCCTCCACAGAGTATTCTGGGTAGACCACACTTTGGACACTCGACAGAGTATTCTGAGTAAATCACACTTTGGACCCTCCATGGAGTAATTAGGGTTGACAGCCCTTTTGACCCTTCACAGATGAATCGGAGTGGACCACACTTTGGACTCTCTACAGAGTAATCTGAGTAGATCACACTTTGGACCCTCAACAGAGTAATCTGAGTAGATCACACTTTGGACCCTCAACAGAGTAATCTGAGTAGACCACACTTTGGACCCTCTACAGAGTAATCTGAGTAGACCAAACTTTGGACCCTCCACAGAGTAATCGAAGTAGACCACACTTTGGACCCTCTACAGAGTAATCTGAGTAGGTCTCGCTTTCACTCTCCACAGACTAAACTGAATAGATCTTCCAATGAAGTAACCCACTGACCAGTGCATGTGAGAAAGTTTGCCTGTTACTTGCGAACGGGCAGTGGTTCTCTTCGGGTACTCCGGATTCCTCCACCAACCAAGCTGGCTGTTACCATATGAATGAAATACCAAGTTGAGTGTGACATAAAACCAAATCCCCCCACCCCACCCAATGAAGTAAGCTTAACCATTTTACCATCCACAAGTGAATACACTATCCATTTGACCCACCACTTAATTGTAATATCCTTCAGGGAATGATCATCAGTCACCAATGATACATGTACATGTATGGATTATCATCAATGTCAATGCAAGCCAAATGATGACATCATCACAACCTGTTTACAACCTGTTCGCAGATCGTAAATTGACAGACTAATTTATATCCTGACTGAACAAACATCTTGGTTAACAGGATAATTAGTCTAACGTATCTTTTTCTGTCCATTCCTACAAAGTCATGGGAGGTTGGTATATGTGTAGATCAATACTGATTCAAAATACATGGACATTTTGTGAAGTGTGCATTTAGGGAGTGTAGCAAAAATCGGAACGCTATTTTTGTTCCAGTGAAACAAGAGAATGCCCACTGTTGAATGTTCTGAAGCACCTGAATGTTCTAGCATCTAAAACCAGAACGTTCGGCAGGAATGTTCCCTCTGTACAGAACGTTCACGGGGAACGTTCCTCTAATGTGGAACGTTCCAGTACCTGAAAATGGAATGTGGCTGCATCCAATACTGGACGCAAATGTTCCATTGGGACGTTCCGTATTTTGCTACGCTCCCTTACCCGGAAATCCTGTCGCCCCCATCTTGTTCTCAAGAATGAATAGAATAGGACCTCAGTCTCTAGTTGTTAAGGAGTGATCACTCTCCTTCTCATCACTCACCTATCTTTTCTCCCAGGAGAGTTATTGATCACTCTCCTGGAAAATGAAAATGTATTGGAGAGTAATACAGACAAGATGAATCATGCTCACAATACAGTGATCACTCTTGCAATACAAATTCGGCATATCATGTTGGGCACACTGGTTCTCGTCAGATCACCGAAGTTAAGCAACGTTGAACTCGGTCAATACTTGGATGGGTGACCGGGTACTCTACTGGCTGGGCTGATCAGTGTGCAGGATAATATGAACTGTGGACACTCTCATGTTCTGGCACATGATCTAAGACACCATCGTGATATGACTGAAAAAATGTTGAAAACGATGAAATCCTACTCACTCACTCACCCTACAAATTCTAGGTGAATGAATGAACAATAGCTCTGGCAAATTTGACAAACACAGGTGACTGGGACCCTCGGTTCCCTGACCGCTAATGTTGTAAGAGGTGACTAACCAGGGGTATGACAAATCCTCTGATAATTCAATCACCCCCAATTTTATGACAAAATTTCAGTCTTTCTAATAAATTTGGTCACGTATCGTGTTTATAATGTAAATTTATATCTGCATGATTTTGAACCACTGTGTCAATTTCCTGTTGTGGTAAATTTGAGAATGCCTAGAGTTTATGGGGGGAAATATTTCACTTCCTGCAATTGAATCATTAGAGGGATTACCATTAAAGATATGTGAATATATATCAGATTGTTAATTATAATTTATTGTGTAACTTTTGTCATCCTGTATGGCTGAAATATTGCTGACTGTGGCGTTCTAGAACTTCATCTCATTCTGAATTCCTGTCCATATGGCCTGTCACATGTCCATCCCTCAATCATGTTGACATTTCATTTATATACAAGTACACATGTACCTTGAAGGGTCCAAATGTTCTGATCTGAAAACCAGAAATGTCAAGAGAGGAATTTGGCGATCACACTTACCATTTTTATGAGTAACTCAGAGGATTTTAGTCAATCCTGATTTATTTGTGGTAATAGTAAGATGATAAATAATAGATGACTATGCGTAGATGACAAATCTCCAGTCATTAGATCTTTCTCCCGCCAACGCTTTAACCACTGAGAACTGATAGCGGATAAATCAATAACTCTGTAGTAGTTGTCTCACAATGACGTGGTAGGGAAAGGCTAAGCACATTTGTAGGTTAAACAGATCCCACATGCGTACACGTGGTTCAATTTTACTTGGAATTCTACGACTGGCAACTCCGTCGTTGCTTTTTCTTCTGCGACAGAAATTTATCTTATCTTCGGTAGTTTGTTAAAATTTCATTCAGAAATAGGCTGTTGATCGTAAAATTCCACGTCCACATGCCATCAACAAATACATCTATGGTCCGCAATCCTGTGTCTTGCATGACCAACGGACAAAAGGAGTTAGATTCAAAGGACGATGTACCAGTATTCACAGATGTAAGTCAATCAGTGTACATGTACATATTTTAACACCCCTGCTGAAATATTGTCTGACAGCTGTTGTTGACACCAAGAATTTATGATTATTGTGTCCCATCTTTTTCATCTCCATTGAAGAAAATGGGATACCACAGCTTATACCTTTCTGAAATTTGACAGATCTTTCCTGGTTGAAGTTTCAGCTGACAGCAAAGAATCCTTTTGTGTGTTTGTAGGACACCCCCTCTTCCTTGACATATTCCCACTGACATTTCCCCCAAACCCTCACGTGAACATATTCCCCTCCCTGAACATAACTCCCCCGATATATTCCCCCCCGACCTCCCTCTACCATATTTTCAGATATTGAAACTGATTTTGTACATGTACCAATATGTAATTTTGTTTCCTAAATGTTTTTAGGGGTAAATTAGATCAAACCAATATGGTCATCAAACTGATAGATGAATAAAAAAATTGAACACTGCTTGTTATCTACACATCACAAACTGCCATTGTGTGAAATTTCATTTGATTTTGGTAACCAAATGTGCATCCGATGCACTCTTATGTGGCCTGTTTGGGAAACTTGATGTAATTCTCGGTATCGATTCACTCTTGGTACATGTATCGTTTCAAAGATGTCATTTTGAATTAACCCATGATGCTTTGTCAAAGGGACATGTAAATAGGTCCAGTATGATAAGATATAAATTACCGTACTAGTTCAGTAAGATTATAATATTTATTTGTCACCAATAGGACTGGGCGGATGAAAATGTTAAGGTTCCACAATCCTAAAATAAAATAATAAAAAAAAAAAAATAATTATATAACATGAAAATTCATCATGAACTCTATAGGTTAGTGAAAATAAAAATTCCTTATACCAAAAGTTAAGCTTTTTAAATGAGGTGGCATGCAAAATACCTGGATATTATAACCAGTTAAGACTTGACGAGTCACACATGTTATTGTGATCCATTGATCAAGTAGTTATCATTCTTCAAACTCAACAAATTAAGTAAGATTTAGATTGGATTTTTATTACTTGGTTAACTTCGTTGAAGAAACTACTGGTTGGAAGTTGAAGAAAATCACTAGTTCGATAGTTTTTGAGGAACACTCTTATTTTGTTTGTGAAGTAAATGTATATTATTGGAATCTGAAAGTACATGTAGAACCTTTCTTGATGAATACTTCAGGAGTCCTCAGCAATGATACACGTAGTTGATGTTTTCACAAATCCTTTCATTTGATCCAAATAATTCAGTTGTAGTCAACAGAATAGACATAATTTTCAGAAATTCGTGACATGTGAAAATCAATTTATTGAGAAAATTGGGCATCAGAACATATAGTAGCATTGGACCTTTACTCCAGTTGTGCAGGTCATTGAGAGCTGATGGAACAGCTGATCTATTGTTCTCTACTCTGTTTAGCTAGAGTTGTCGGATGGGAGGTGTAAGAGGGGTGTACATGTATAGATTCAGATTTAACATGCTAGAGATTGAATATGCACTCCCTGTTTTATGAAAAAGAGAAATTGGCACACCCAGACACATGTACTCATTTTTGGCTAATACATTGATAAAAGTGATATCGGGGTGATAAAATTTTTCAATGTGTAAAGTTGATGAAATGATGCTAGAATAGGACCTTATTGATCATTCCTATTTATCATCCCTTCACCCTCAGCACCTTTGATTTCATTTTGAAAACGGATGCACACGGTTCCAAAATATCACGTTTCAACATCATAATAGGCGATGTCACGGTGTGACAGATAACTCTCAAGTTGGGAAGTTCCTCGTGACGTTCCTGAATTGTAAATGTCGCGGTCACACATGTACCACAACTCTGAACATGAATTCATGGTCATGAGTGAATTGTGTTGTTTTCTCAAACAACAATTAGCATCTGTGACCTGTGTTGGCCATATTAGGCAGAAATGACAAATGATGGCATGTACATTGTAGTTGACATAAGCTAAAAACATGTACCTGTGTATATGCAATTATGATTTACAACATAGACAATTATTGTACATGTACCCAAAAATTCATTATATCATTCAGAACTCATTATACACTCTGATAGTCTTAACATGATGAATTTCTTATAAATCGCCAGATACATGTATATTGGTATGACGGAAAAGCTGATTCACTCATTCTTCACTCAAAACTGGTATCACTATAATGATGTCTTTATAGGAGTTGGACTTATGATCTGCTTTTCGTTCAACTGAAAACTCCTTGTGTATTTTACTATCATGAATTCATACTGTACATGTGATATTCTCAACTTTACCAGGCATGAGATTTCAGTATGCGCCCGAGAGATACAAGCCCTTGAAAGTTGCAAATTTCTAGGTTTCATTTCATACAATTTTCTGCATTTTTTCTTCATATAGATTTAATATCTATTAACATTTCACCCTTCACGGAGTGTATAAATGAATTAATGCAGGTTTTTTTTTCATTCAGACTCCTTTTCTACAAACTGGAGCATTTTGGGAATGTTTGTTGAATATTTTAGAAAAAGAATCGCGAAAATGCCCAGATGCATGAGATTTTGATAGAGAACATGAGACGGACAAATCGTAAGTCTCACACCGAATGCGAGAGTCTCAGTGATTTGGATATAGTTCCAGAGACATCACCACAGCATGAATGCATTCTCTTATTTTATGACTAAACTAATAATTAAAGATATCATTGGGGCCGCAATTTTGTATAATCAAGAAGTCATGAAACTTAGAAAATAGTTTGGGTTCTGGCAAAGTGACCCGAAAGCATTGAAAAAAACCCATATAAATTTTTCTATATTCTTTTGGTCAAAAAAGTTAAAATCATGTGCACCGAAAAACTATTTCATGTGCACTCCTAACAATTTCTAATGACCAAATACTCGTGCCAAATAAGTCCTTCAATTATTGTTGACTTTTGAATTACCTAGGCCATCTGTAATAATGATTGTTTCCTGTAACCCTCCAACTCGTATTTATCGCCATGTAAAAAAAAAAATAATTGCAGTCGATTTTTTTTGGGGGGGGGTCGCATTTAATATCACAGTTTTAACCAGCAAAGTGCTGTAAGGGGACATTCTTTTCTCATTTATGTGGTGATACTTCAGCTCATCTGCTACACATTGTATTGGAAGGTACCACCCATCAGATTTATGGTACGGTACTACATATATACTATTATTCGTGGTAAGTCTGCTTCTAGAAATACGGGGGGGGGGGACCCCTACCTACATGTACATGTACCCACCTACCCACCTACATGTACCAATTGTCAATTTTTCAAGTCTGTTGCAGGAAAGACAAATTAATTAAGAATGGCCTAAACATGAAAGGTAGCATGGCCAGGCTTTCCCAGTTTGACCATTGCTATTTACCATTGAGCAGCATGCAAGTAATAAAATAAACACCCATGCATCGACACATGCGTATGCGTAATTGTTTTTACACTACAGTCCAAAATAAACAACTATCATGTACATACTTATTGTACCAATCAAATTAAATGGTGCTCGGTCAACACGTGTTGGCATGGATTTTGATCTGACCGGCTCTGTATACACGCATGTTCAATATATGTACAGATACTCAAACATAACTATATGTGTAAAATGGATGGAACAAATAACCGAAAAGAGTTGAATGAACTTATTGACAATATCGCAATGGTAGGTAGTACATGTATTTAGATTTTCATGTTGAAATCTCTGATGATTCATTATGTCCAATATTTGTACTTTCTTCTTTAAGAGTCTCAGTATTTTTGGACTTGCCTCTCATATCACCATGCTTCATTGCTGTGTTAGATATAGTGTGTATAGATGATTAAGTATAAAATTTGGAATTCACGCTTCAAATTTGGGAAATATGTAGGCAGGCAAGTTTGTTGGAATTTCTTGTAAATCTGCTGCGGGCATCAAGGCCAGTAGGTACATGTAGGGCATCCAAAGCAAGGGCCTTGGTGGCCTTGGTTGATGCTGTTGGATCAGACCCTCTATCTGTGGTTACATGTATGTGAGAATGCTTTTTCAATCTTTATGGGATACTGTGGATAATAACAAACTTCATGAGTTTAAAAAAACTATCAGGCCATGATCAGGCGATGTAGTTTCGGTCAACCCGATTAACTCATGGACATTTACTAAAAAGGAACCAGCCCCATGGTGTATTCCTTGCCACGAAAATCTCACAGTGAAACATATTCTGATCGTGTATATAGATTTTAAGATTGTAAGAGATTCTTTTTATCAAGCACCTACTTTTTTTAGTCGGGTATACATGTTTTTGATGTGCTGTGTTGATTACCTCTGGATTGCTGGGTTGTTGACTTGTTTTTGTTGGAATACTTAGAATTTTGTTTGATCATCGCTATATACAGCTGAAATATTGCTGAACGCAACATTAAACCTTAGTTTCAGCTGTTTTGAAGTAGATTTCAGACTTTTTCAGTGCTAACAATTCCCATGCCTGGAATTACCAACACGTGTACATTCGACTATTTTTGGCTCCTCAGAATTTCCTCAATATGACCAACACATAATGACAAATAGATGATGTACATGTAGAACAGAAGAATGACCAATGTGTTCACTACAGATTTTGCTCAATAAATATTCTTGTGTTTGTGCCTGAACTGACTGTAAATGCTATCCTGGCTTCAGGCAACCGTATATACGCTCTTATTGTTCGTAAGAAATTACAAATTACAATTCCAATATTCATAGAGCTAGACCGTACATACACTGACTCTTATTCTAGTATTCAGAAAGAAAGATTTTACAAATTACAATTCCAATATTCATTGAGCTTGACTGTTCTTGTACATTTCAGGAAATTAAATACAACTTGACGCCGAATCGACCAAAAATCCGCAGCCGCTCAGTGTCGCAATCATCCACAGACAGTTATAGCTCAAGTAAGTTACTCTATTCTTTCCTTTCCTCTCCTCATATCACACAAAAGGGACAAACAAGGGGGATAACTCTTTCTGCCAAACTGATGGTTCTTGTCCTCCTGATATCACACAAAATGTACAAACAAGGGGCATAACTCTTTCAGCCAAACTCACAGTTAAGAGGCTGTACTCGAGGGTTCCAAATTCACCACACAACAATTATAAACATTTCAGAGCCAGAGCTCAAACATATTACATGTATTATCTAATGTTTTGGAGGTTCATTGGTGTTCTGAGCACCCACACCATGAATATTTAATAGCATTATGACATCATGATCGCATCTGGACTAATCCACTTGCAGTCAGGGAGGGGAGATAGGGTCACCATGTCCATTTACCCCAATGTTTACACCAAAGACCAGTCCATCTATCTACCCGTATTATGGTGCCACAATGTCGGAACCGTGGCAACATGAACAGAGCCGCATCTAAGTCGACTTAGCCAACCAAAATTCCTCTTATCATTTGTAAACATGTATGTTCCCTTCAAAGCACTATGAAGCGTTCTCAGGATTGTTTGACACTCGAGTTACTGTAAGCCTGTTAGATCCTTCAAGTGATATATCCAAATGGGGGAGCAGATAGGATTAAATTTTAATTAGATTAGATGACATGGGTACAGACTCCACAGGGGTCGAAATGTTCATGAAATACCTGCAGGACATTTGTCAAGAATTGTCCGGTACATAATTATAATACATGTAAACTGACTGAAAACCTGCAGGACAGTGCCAATTTTCTGCCGGACATGTCCTGCAAATAGATAGCAATTTTGACCCCTGCTCCAGGATATACATGGTGACCTTATTTATTTATTACCAATGGCTATGTGTCTTTGATAAAAGGGAACATGGGGAATGGGTTGCACAGCATTCTCTGTATGACCAGTGTGCCTATCATACCCATCATCGCAAACACCAAACAGTCAAGCGCACATGTTAATGCAGATGGCCTGTACCAAGATCATTACATATCCACAAGACTAACTGACCGTCAATTAAACCACCAAATATGGGGTGACCCAATTGTGAACTGCCTATTGATGCACACTGGCAGTCTGATATCAGTGGCTGACCCCAGGTGACCTCTGCTTTGAACAGAGCAAAGTGAACCACTTGATTGGCTGATAGAGTATGTGATGACATCAATGGTTAAGTACGTTCGGGAAAGTCGTTTACCAGACAGTAGAAGAGAAAGGTGATGAGAAGGGCAGCTGGGTAGCGAGAAAGATCGTACCACACTGGAGTGCCAAAGTCAAACCATACCAAATGATTTCCTTTGAAAAATTGCTACCAGTAATTAATCATTAACACCTGCAGGGATTGAAATGTTCACCAAATACTTACAGGACATTTGTCAAGAATTGTCTGACACATAATTAAAATACATGCAAATTGACTGGAAAGCTGCAGGACAGTGCCAATTTTCTGCCAAACATGTCCTGCAAATGGATAGCAATTTCGAACTCTGCACATGTATACCGTAATACATGTGTTAACTATCTGTGAATTTGAGACAGCATTATACATGTACATGTACAGATATTTTTAATCAAAAATAATCTATGTCGAAATTAAAATATTATCGTTAATAAGAGTCCTGGAGACTGCTGCAGTAATCTCTGAATAGGTAACAGGTTATTAGATTCCCATGGACAGTAACCAGGTTAGTAGGTACATTTATAGTTACTTCCCCTTACTGGTGGTGGGCAAGTGGGTTAGAGAAAGGAAGGTTTCTCGGTGAAATGCAAGCCCAGCAACATCCGAGCAACCTGAACAATAGGTTACTGATTATTTCCAGCCCTGAATGAACATTTGTATTGGAAAGAACATGTATGGGTTGACCCTGATCTGCTATTTGGAAGCAAAATACTCAATTCTATATTACTATGTTTCATGTAATTACTTGTTTTTGTTAGAAAGGTGAGTTGTAAGGAATACATGTATATGTACATGTATGTAGTGAAATGAATGAATCAATTGAACTTAAACTTAGAAATAATACTATCTGACAAGTCTGAGAACTGAAATATTTTGAGATGGATGTCTTGCCACTTGTTGTTTCATGCACTCATGTGTTCTAATACTTTCATTCAGTGCCAGTACCGGGTGAATGTATAATAGTAGTACAACTACATACGGATCAGCTTGGTATTATGGCGCGTTTTTTTGGGGGGGGGGGGGGGCTTTATCAAACAAATAAATACTATTTTGAATTGAAACTCTGGGAAAGAAATCTGCTACCTCAGGAAGCAGCTATGCTTTTGGGTTTTACTACCTCCACTATTGCAGCCAGTCAATCGATAAGTCTCTGAAAATGATACTCAGGTATCACAATCAGTTAAAAAATATTTTTCCTGTGAGCCATAGGACAAAATACTAATTTACAAATCGAAGTACAGTGCAATAAAATCTAGATTATGCAAAGAAAAGTTCACTTGCGATGGATGGTATCTGTCCCAACCCTCAACCAAGCATCAGCGTTTATCTTCTGAACCACCTTTCTATACATGTATATGCCCATGGGCCTAGTTATACAGCAGAGGTTGAAATGTTGACCAAATACTCGCAGAACATTTGTCAAGAATTGTCCGGCACATAATTAAAATACATGTGAACTGACTAAAAAAAATTCATGTCAGTTCCAATTTTCTGCCAACCATGTCCTGCAAATAGATAGCAACCTGTACAGAAAAATAAATTTTTGATGAGAATGAAATTCAGACTGTTTTTTCAGCCCTCGGGTCTTGTAGATTCAGGAGTACAATTGTTGTATGGATAACAATGGGGAATTGTCATGAATATGTTGTGTACATACTTACACTGTGGGATATGTGATTGTTTGTATACATCCTTAATATCTCATTGTACACCATTACAATTAAGTGCACTCTCAATCTCCAGAACTTTAATTACATGTATATTCTACATGAACTTCAAGGCTCCTCCAGTCTACTCCATTATTTAATCACAAGTTCTGTGATATCCAGCATTTTCACATATAGATACCTGAATAGGTAACGTCATCAGTTGAAGTACCCTGCTGCATTCCATAACGTTACATACCAGAGAGCCTGTTGGGAAAATGTTGATATTTCTGGCCAAAGAACGGACGAATAGGGGACCATTGGTGGGTGCGTTCTTAAGCTTTTCATCTTTCTCTTTCAATAATTATGTCTCCTCCAACTATGTTGGGGGGAGACATCTAGTGTTGTGCTGTCTGTCTGTCTGGTTGGATGTCTGGATGGATGGATGGATGTCTGTCCGTCCCCTTGCCTTGTCTTGTCTGCAAGATATCTCGAGAACTACTGAATGGAATTTCACCAAACTTGGATGGAAGCTTCATTGGGATAGCCCGCTCATTTGATTAGGTTTTGGTGTGTGTGCGTGCATTCATCCATGTCCGGTGTCCGTCCGTCCGTCCATCTATTTGTACATGTATATACAGGCCTTGTCTGCAAGATATCTTAAGAACTACTGGATGGAATTCCACCAAACTTGGATGGAAGGTTCAGTGGGATAGCCCCCTCATTTGATTAGGTTTTGGTGTGTGTGTGTGCATTCATCCGTGTCCGGTGTCCGTCCGTCCGTCCATCTACTTCAGGGTTTCATAGAAGTCCAAATTTTTGCCACCGGATACTGAAAATTCAATATATTTTTTCACCTGAATTGAGTATTTTTACGTTTTTGTCGCCGGCCGACAGACTTTTATTGAGTTTATTTCTAATTTTGCAACCGCCATGAGTAATGTATATAACAAATTTTCATACGACCGTCAATGGAGCCTGTCAATACCGCTATGTATTTGAATTGTGAAAATAAAGCAACAAACAGATAATTTAACATCTTCAGTTTTATGTTCTTAATTTACCAAGGTCTAAGATACCATCTATTTTCAGCACATTATGTCACATTGTGGATGTCAACAATACAAGATTACACAAGGCAATTCAAATTAATTTTTAAAATTACAAACTTAGTAATTTTGAATGAAATCGAATCACGATGTATCAGTTCCTGGCTTGCAAATGATGTCCAATTTAAGTATGCAAGTTTTGAAACGTTTCAGCTACGCTAATTAAAAACCACTTGGATCTGGACCAGACTTCCCTTTCAATATCTTACATTATAATTTTTGCGTGGGAATTTCAACTTTTTCAAAAGATTTGATGTGAAATTTGTCAAATATTCAGACTAAAATTAAAAGTCCAGTACAACTCCAGGGTTAGATTCAAAAGAGAAATTAAAAAAAGAGAGATGAAAAGACAATGCCAAAAAAATTACACGATTGAAGACAAGCAATTGTCATAACTGCAGCTAGTCCTTGGCGACCATAAACTCATAAAATGAAATGAATTAGAGAATTCTGCTTGAAAAGGCGCACAATTTTGTAAACTATTGCGCGAAGGCAGCTGGCTCACTTTTGATAGGATAATGCGGACTCTAGACAGATACATAAGTTTACCATGTTTGGTTATTGAAGGCTGCAAATAAATGCCAAACAGTTTGACTTGACCACCCTTATTGAAAGAATGGATTTGCCCATAACGTGTCGTTTGACCTAAATCATGTAAATGCAGTACGCCAGACTTTTGTTGATGGGGCAAGCATTTGAAATGTTTCTGTGCTGCCCTAATGTGGGACACTTGTTTCAGGATAATAGACAGATCAGTTAAATTCAATGCCAGAAAATGGATGCCTAGTCTAGTAATTTTAAAAATCAATTTCAGTTGTTTTGGTTTGTTTGCACCATGGAGGTAAAAATCTGATCCGATTTTACCTCCATGTTTGCACCATCTCATTAAATTTTAAAAAGACAGTATAAATTTTTTTCAAGTCTTCTTTATGTATCTTTAAATCACAGAATGATCTAGTCAGGTTTATATTGTGGCTAAATCAGTTCGCTGTCTTTGAATTATCCATTTAAACTTTATAAACTATGGTACTATCAAACTTTGGTTTCAGTTTCAACATCGTACAATGCGTACATGCGAACGACATGCCAGTTTCTTTACAACAACAACACGACAAGATCGTTCAACTTTGAGTGAAAACAAATGCCCTATGCGAAGATTACATCGTCTGCTTTATCATAAATACTATTCAGCGATGGTCAGATATTTACCAGTCCATTCCAAGGAGAGTTAGACGTCTTTGGGGGCTTATTCATTCCCACGTGTCAAACTTTCCCAGCTATTTTTTTTCCGCCACACAGCGCAATTCGGAAACCTCCACATACATTTAGTATGATTACAGGCTTTAGGGTTACCGACGGCATGACCCCGATAACAGTTCGGGAAACGGACATGAATAATTAGCGGTTGGCAAACCGAAGTTTAACTGAGCGGTACCGAATCACACGGAAATGACCGAAGATGCCGACCTATTTTTTCTGGTATTCCCCATTTCCCGATTGTTTGTCCGCAATATCTTTCGATTATAAATTAAGAAATTACGAAGTATTGGCCTTTGGAGACTTCAGTTTTTTCCCAAAATTTCAGTTTTTCCCTTCTAAAACACTCAGACTTCAGTTTTTTGGTGGCAAAATTGAGTTTTTACGGGAGTTTTGACACCGAATACCGGTGTCAAAACACGACGTGTATGAAACCCTGCTACTTGTCTTGTACATGTATATACAGGCCTTGTCTGCAAGATATCTGGAGAACTACGTGACGGAAGTTCACCAAACTTGGATGGAAGCTTTATTGGGATAGCCCTCTCATCTGATTAGGTTTTGGTTAGTATGTGCGTTCGTCCATGCTCGGTGTCCGTCCGTCTGTCCATGTACTTGTACATGTATATGTATATACAGGCCCTTTCTGCAAGATATCTGAAGAACTACTGGACAGAATTTCACCAAACTTGGATCGAAGGTTCATTGGGTTAGTCCCCTCATTTGATTAGGTTTGGGCGTGTGTGTGCATTTATCCATGTCCATCGTCCGTCCATCCATCTAATTGTTCGTGTCTATACATACCTTGTCTGCAAGATATCTGGAGAACTACTCGACGGAATTTCACCAAACTTGGATGGAAGCTTCATTGAAATGGCCTTATGATCTAATTAGGTTTGGGTGTGAGCTAGTGCTTGTGTGGGTCCATGCAAAATGTGCTTATCTGTCTGTCCAATTTTTGTTCACTCCATATCTTGTAAACTACTGAAGGCAGATGCCTGTAACTTCTATACGGTACAGCATGTATACTATAGGTGTGACTCTTGTATGTTTTGCATCTTTCCTATAATGTGATCAGTTTCGAAATAGTTGATGCGTCACAATTACATGTATTTCACATTGGTTGGACGCTGTAGATTCGACAATCCACTCATTGCTATAGAAATCCCGACTCCTCGCTGGGTTATTGCAACAATAAAAATCGCCTCTTTGTAATTTATATTTTTAGATGCGCAGCTTTGTTTAAATTAGGATACTTATTGCTACATTCATTTTATAGCACTTTCCCTTAAATTATGTGCCCACTCAAGGCAAGGTGGGAGGTTGGGGGAGACGTATGTTTTTGCTTAAAAAAACAACCAGCATAGGCTTCATGCCGGAGCGGCAACTCAAAGGTCAAAGCGGAACCTCTAGTTAATGTCCTTGTTTCATATTCCATCCTCAGCTCTATTAGTTGTAGTATTCAACAGCCGTAAAGTTGCAACCTTTTCCAACTTAGATTGAAACGTGTAAATCCAGTCAGTCATTATCAGCTTGAATATTCTAGTTTTGAAATAGTGAAAACAGTAGAACTCTTCATATACGAGGTGACAAAAAGCTGTCTCGCGTAAGGGTCAGACTGCCTAGTAAGTGATCAAAAACTTTCACGTTGTTCATTATTGCGAAACTATTAATGTTGTATGCTAAATTAAGTTTTTAAATGAAGAAAAATGTACAGTGGTCCATATCCAGTACATTATTGCCAGAGAATTGAAGCAGTAAAACAGGATCATACATTTCTCTGACTTGCATTCAAGCCCTACCAAACCTCTTTATATGGACTGAATTAATCTCCCCACATGGAAGAGTTCTAATTTCTTTGGAACTGAAGGTAACCCAAAACATGTGTATTGTTTTACAATAAACCTTTACAGATACTCTATGATTGGCTGGATTTCCCAATGGAAATGCTGGATTTCCGTTTGAAAATTTAAATTGACCAATTTAAGTGCTTTAAATTGGAAGATATCCCATGATGCATTTGTTGTTTCTATAAAACTTCATATTCAAATTAGTTTGGTCATGGGACAGTGAATGGGTCAGTTGAATATTTAGTGGTGCATGCTCTTTGTTTGGATCTCATTTGCATTTATGCTTGGGTTAATTTTGATAGGAAGGGCATGTCGTCAGAATGGGTGGGCCATACAACCCAGACACCTATAATGGCTAGGTTCACATGGAATACACAAACCACCATGTATTTACTGTTCAGTGTCCGGTATAGAATTAGTATACACAGTGGAGCAAAATAATAGCTCTTGTTTCTGGAGAAAGATCATTGAAAAAAAGTGGTGCACTGAGGCCAGGGATGTCATTAGATGGCATTTTGCATCCCTTTTTGGTCCATTACTATGACCAAAATGGCCCAAAACAGTCGCCAACTTTCCATGTAATTTCTATACTTAAAACGCTAAATGTCACTTCTTGTAACCGCCTACAGCCATGTCTTGCACCTGCTGCATCAAAACTTAGTGATTTTTTTATCACATTATTTTTTTTTTCTCCTTACTTGTTCATGGTTTTGGACAATGATTCACATAAAATTACAGCATGTTGCATGACCTACCCGGAAAATTCATTCCTCGCATTAGCTTAACGGCAGCAACTTCTAACACATCACAGTCAAAATTATAGATCATAAAGCTCTTCCTATCAACAAGGAAACATATTTGTAATTTTCCTGGAATTATGGTGAGATAGGGTTAACACACATGTTTTCGAATGACACATATTCTAATTAGAATAACTCTTTGTTTTGCCTCCACCTGGGTGAACAGCACCTGATTAAACGAATAAGTGGAATATTATTGTCATCTTCGATCCTCACTGATCAAAAATCCCATTCAAACAGACCCTGTACATTCCAGTCTCCATCATGGTTGCTTGATACCCTGGACATTGTAGCTCAGAAATCATTCAGTTGTGGATTGTTTGAAATGTTGGTAAACATGAATGGGAGCTGATTGAAATTGTCTATCCCCATATCAGTTAATTTCCCATAGGATACAAGGTAGATTGTACTGGTTATAAGCAGGACTACCATGCATCGCCATGAGACCTTTGCCTAACCAACTACAATTCATTTCCTGAATACGGGAGATCTCAAACTCCTGCTTGGGGGATGACGGGCTGATTCGACAGTGCCCATGTGATGGTTGACCTTGGCAACATCAATCAATTCACTGGCCACTGTCATTAATTTTGTATATCTCTTCTCGAAGGGGTCCCGCTGGAAACGGCATTTCTCTATTGTCCTGTAAATGCCGTGGAATCATAAATCAACCCGCTGAATGGTTGGCATGCTGATGTCGATAGAACGGTTTATTTGTGCCTTTTTTTGTTGTGCCTTTTGAATGAGATGACAATCGATTTCCGGTGGAAAGTACTTGTATTGAGCTTGGCATGAATAATTTAGTTTAATTTTTAGTGAAAATTTAATGCAACATTTGTTTGGTCTTTTTACCTCTCAGATTCCATTTCATTACCTATCTCACATGTACATTTCTGTCCGCAAAATATTATTATAGATTGATATTAAATTTGGTGAAGAGTGGAAATGCAGGTAACTACAAGTTTATCTCCATTCATAAAGAACTCTTTCCATTTTGTCCATTCTTGATCAGCAAACACCTTATTCTTGCCATGAACACTTTAGAAACAAATAAAAACTTGCTAAAACAATAGTTACATGTACTGTGGAATTATTGTTCCTGTGGAATTTTTTGTGGAATTTTATGGGGTTTTTTCAGTTGAACAAATTCAGATAAAATTTGAATGTCACACTTTGAACACAATCAAAACATCATTTGTGGAAAACCCAAGCACCGCTTTTTTCTTTACCTGCATGTAGTTCAGAACAACCACGCAAAATTTTGAATTACCAGTGATGCATAGTTTTCAAGAAATAAACGATTTTCTAAACAAAACTAGAGAAATCAAGTAATGGAATTTCAGTCATGAACAGATTAGAGGCTATTACCTGATAGAATCCCCCTAATCAGTGATTGTATGATGCAAGTATGAATAGCCAGCTGGATGTAGACTCCGATCTTTCAGGCAAAAATTTTGCCCCTCATAATAGATTTGAAGGCTAAAATTTTACGTAAGGAAAGATTTATTTACTCAAATAAGTTCACATGGAGAAAGAATCGATAGTAATAAAGTGTTCAGTAAAGTTTTTTTCTTAAAGTTGGGGAGGATACAATTGGTCTATTCAGATACATGTATTCAAAAAAGAAATCCTGCATTTTTGTTGGCTTGTGGAGAAAATTGGAAGAAGAGACAGTCAATCAGGGAGGTTCTGTAAAAGTTAAGTTCCCAGACCCTAATCTAGCTTCTATCAGTGTCCGATATTCGAACACTGCGATTGGCATGCTCCACAAAACAAAACCCCTCACCGCTCTGCCCTTTTTTATACGCCCGCCAAAAGGCGGACGTATTATGTGATGGCGGTTTCCGTCCGTCTGTCCGTGTGTCCGTCCGTCCCTCGTGTCCGGTCTATATCTGGGACAGTTTTCTATCTACAGTTCTAATTTTTGGTGAGTGGATACCCTACGGGGAGACGATGTGTCGCATACCAAAATCAAGGTCGAGGTCAGAGGTCAAAGGTCACTGGCCTCAAAAATAGGAAAGCACTGAAGTGTTCGTGTCCGGTCTATATCTGTGAACGTTTTCTATCCACAGTTGCAATTTTTTGTGAGTGGATACACTAGGTGGAGACGATGTGTCGCATACCAGAATTGAGGTCGAGGTCAGAGGTCAAAGGTCACTGTTGCCTAAAATCAGGAAATCATTGATCATTGATGGTTTTCTATCTACAGTTCTAATTTTTGGTGAGTGGATGCTCTAGGGGGGAATAATGTGTTGCATACCAAATGTAGGTCGAGGTCAGAGGTCAAAGGTCAGTGTGACCGAAAAATCAGGAAATCATTAAAAATTCCAATTTTTTTGTGAGTGGATTCAATAGGGGGAAATGAAGTGTCGCATATCAAATAATAGGTCAAGGTCGAAGGTCAAAGGTCACTGTGACCCCAAAATCAGGAAATTATTAAAAATATTTTTTTTTGTGTCAGTAGATACATTAGTGGGACACGATGTGTCGCCTACCAAAATGTAGGTCAAGGTCAAAGGTCAAGGTCACTGTGACCCCAAAATCGTGAAATTGTTAAAAATCATGATTTTTTGAGTCAATTGAGAAATTACAGGGAGCCGTTTCATCATGTACCAAAACTTAGGTCCAGGTCAATAGACAAGGTCATTGTGACCCCAGAATTAAGGTCAAAGGTCAGTGTGACATAAAAATCAGGAAATCATTAAAAATTACTAATTGTTTGTGAGTGGATTCAATAGGGGGAAATAAGTGTCGCATACCAAAAATTAGGTCAAGGTCAAAGGTCACTGTGACCCTAAAATCAGGAAATTATTAAAAATAACATTTTTTGTGTCAGTAGATACATTAGGGGGACCCGATGTATACCAAAATGTAGGTCAAAGGTCAAGGTCACTGTGACCCCAAAATCGTGAAATTGTTAAATATCATGATCATTTGTGTCCATTGAGAAATCACGGGAAGACGGTTTGTCAGGTACCAAAATTTAGGTCTAGGTCACTGTGAACCCCAAAATCGTGAAATTCATAAATATCATGGTTTTTTTGTGTCCATTGATACATTGAGGGAAGATGATGTGTCGTGTCCCAAAATCAGGAAATCATTAAAAATAACTTATTTCTGCAAGTAGATACATTAAAGAGACATGATGTGTTTCATACCAAAATGTGGGTCAAAAGTCAAGGTCACTGACCCCAAAATCAAGAAATCATTGTCACATTTTCATATGCCTGTCGAAGACGAAGTCGTGTAATGCGATGTTGCATTCTGTCCATTCATCCATTAACATTTGTTGTCCATGCGATATCTCTAGTTTCAAGGTATGGATTGGTACCAAACTTTGAGTATACCTTACTCGCATGGCAAAGAGGAGCCATACATTTTGAGATCAATTTGTCAACGGTCAAGGTCACAGTCCCCCAAAACTGAATCAAGTTTAGCTGATTCTATGTGTTACATGTAGGTTGGAATACTCAGAGATCTCTCACATACATGTATTGGCATTTGTCCTGTGGAGTTGTCTCCCTTATTTGAAACCGGTACATTTAGTTAAACTGTTGTGAAATTAAAACCATACATTTAATAATTTAATGGGGAGAGGGGTCCTTTATGAACTTCATACCTGTTTATTAACTCAAGAACAAATATTTACTTCATCACTTCCTTCTTCATCAGGACTGCACAAACTGAAAATGCTGCTTAACCCAAATATGGGTGACGCTAAAATTTTTTGGGTAACCCTTCTCTGATTTGCATAACCCATCACTATTGTATACACAGGGTTATATCCATGAATTTGAAGTAGTGTCCTTATTTGGAAAAAATAATGCCGAGCGCAGCGAGGCGTAGCTTACAGGCCGGGGTCCAGAGGCCGCCTAGGCCCCTGGAAGCTCTGGGGTCTTAGATGCTCTCAGGAGCATTCGAGCCCATTTCTGGCTATTTAAATGTCTTGTCAGATACCTGTAGATAATGAACAATTTACTTCTTTTTTTCCAAATTTTCACCACATTCAGGCTGATCTTGCTTGTGTTTCAAAATGACAAAGTTGAGCAGGGACTTGCTGCATGAATTTCCAGATCATTTACTTCCACGTGCTGTCAGATTGATACTATACCATGATGTCAACTTTGACTAAACTAATAACAACTAACCTTTTTGCTGATTAGACTAGGGCTCAGGGGCCGTCTAGGCGCCGAGAAACTCTGGGACCCTTGATGCATGTTTTGTCGATCAGACAAACATATCATGCACATTTTACTTCTTGTTTAATCTGATCATCTGCTTTTAAAATTATTTACAGCTGCTGCTTTCAAAATTTCTATTGAATAGATTCCTCTGTACAGTATTTTTATACCATGCTGTATATCATACGAAGCTGATTCTCTTCCCACCTCGACTGCCTCAACGGGTTGAACATAATTTGTCCCAGCTTCGATGCCTGCATCATTTTCCATGTCGTGTTCAACATCTGCTTGACCTGTGTTTTCAATACCGGCAGCACAGCATCGAGCAAAGAGAACGTCGACTTTGTGGCAGTCAGACCCTTCGTCTTCCTTTAGGTTTTTTTTCAAATGTCCAGCCAACACACCGCATCCTCTTGTGCGGCCGCTACCCTTCGTATTTTCCCCCAGACCGACCTTTCTGTCCCACCATGACGGACAACGCGAGAACGCACACGCTGCCTATCTCTCCAGACACTCGCAGACGTACATATTTCCGACTTCATTCATAGTATAGACCTCTGCCTGAAGAACGAAAACTATCGCGCCCCCAGTGGCCAAGCTTATCAACGGATAGATGCATAGTTGTCTCCCTTGCCATAAGTTGTCTAACGCGAGTTGACACACACTCGTCCAGGTTTACGGCTTTCAAACATCGTAAAAAATCATCATTTGATTTTTGAAAAAAATCATTTGATATTTTGCAAAAACATATTCATTTTTAATTCATTTGATTTTGTACCTGTGTCCGTTTTACGGACGCTGTGAGACCCTAGATCTAACCCTGATACAGGTTGATATCCGTAATTCAAGCGAACTGAAAATGGGTTACGCATAATGAAAATTGTGTAACCAAACCTACTGTTCGCGCAATTTGTGCAGCCCTGATCATGAAAAATTCTCTCGCTTGAAAGGAATCCATTTGCAGGAAAACTACTATTTTCTTGTGTTTGACTATTGTCAATTTCAGTATTGGATATGTGAGCTCTTGACTCTTGATTCAAGGCCAACTTGTTACCAAGAGTTAAGCTCATTTTAGTTTATCATTCAGTCTAAGATGTGATATATGTTACATTCTCTGAAGCACAAAATTGAAGACCGTTCTCTGGATTGATAGCTAAAAGTAAACAACCTTGAAATTTGGACCAATGTAATTCCAGATATACGGGCGTATATTGAAGCCCCTTGGGCTCTTGTTTTTATTTGTCTTTCTTTAGAAATTATGACTGAATATTCTTTCCATTTTATCTCCATATGCCATCTTCTTTAGTTGCTGGAACTACAAGACCAGTTTCAACATGCTTTCAGGGAGCACCATTTTGCATTTTGCATCTCCCCACCCCCCCCCCCCCCCTCAAAAAACCAAACCCTTTCCTCCAGCTCGCGGCTCAGCACATTCATCGCGCATGACTTTGCCAGACCTTCCTGGTGTTTACCAACCCGTGCCCTCAAATTCTGGACAAGGTACATGTATGAAGATATACAATGATACATGTAACCGGATAAAAAAAACTTGCTCAAGGATGATATATGCATGAAAAAGGGTACAATTTGTCAGAGCTATGAATGATATTTTATGTGTATGTTAAAAAATATGGTTGTGTGTTAAGAATACATGATACTGTGCCTCTTGAGAGCATCCGCTCTGGTTCATGTAACATTTGATAGATAAGAGATACCTGTACAGTCAGGAGCACAGCTCTTAGTCAAAGGGCAAAAACATTTTCTTTAAACTCAGCCAGGTAGAAACAATAACAACATGGAATATGAAGATTGCGCTTAGTACCATGATAATATGTACTGCTGTATTTAGCAAAATGGTCCCTATCAGGGCTTATGGTACAAACTATCAGACTGGTACTTCTGACATACTAAACAAACATAAACATACTGATACTTCTACATGATGTTTAACATAACAAACTTGACTGGGAGTAGGAAACTAGATTCCCCTGGGTGATGTTCTCTTGCTATGGTAAACCCTCTAATTACTCAATCATGCTATCACAATTCAGTCACCCCCAATTTTGTGGACAATCATTCAGTCTTTCTAATAAATTTGATCACCGTCTGTAATCATTAAAACATTTGAAGATACATGTATGATGATTATCTGTATGATTTTGGACTGTATTGTCAACTTCTTGTGCTAATACATGTATGTAAATTTGACCACCCCTGATCAATTCGATGATGCGAAATTTCACTTGATGTGATTGAATTATTAGAGGGATTACCGTATGATACATACAGTCTGTATATCAAGACCAGTACTCGGCTACATGTCATGTATTATTCTGTTAGAAAGAACTGAATTGGAGAATTATTCCTGACTTCATGGGCAGGAAGTGTTTGCCGCACACCTTCAAAAAAAAAAAAGTCGGGGGGGAGGAATATGAATGAAAATATGATAATATTTTTGTGGTGTTACTGGTTCGATTTGATAGGATACCTGACATGTGACCAGAAACTTTAGTGTTTATTGGTTGAAGGAAAAATATTGTGAGCGATTCAGTCGGGTGTTTGTCACACACCTTGACAATCACTTATGACCTGACTGTGTTCGAATTTAAGAAAAATTTGAACCAGTCAGCCGGACTGGTGAACCAAAAATGTAACCAGTCCGCAAATATTTTTACTAGTCCGTTAATATTAAATAAAAGATGATCTGGGAACATTTATCATCATGAATATGATATTCGGTATTCTGACAGTGCTCGCGCCGCTTTACGGTTGTTGTTGTTAAACGCGGCCGTGATCGTGATTTCATTGGAATTTGCTGGAAATTTTTTTAGACTCGCACGATTTATGTAGACTCGGTCGGGTAACCGAAAACAGACATATTTCGTTTTTCATTCTTTACAAATTGTGCGGACATATCCAGAGAAATAGTTTACACAATGAACTGAGGGCTTTTTTGTTACCAGTCCGACGGATTTGTTGTTCAATCAGTCACACCAGTCTGTTTGATTTTTTGCCAAATTCGAACTCTGCCTGACAGTCTTAATTCCTGGTCCATCTGGATTAATTCTGAATCCATTAATGTTAGATGCTCATCTTTCCTTCAAATGTTTTGAATTCAGATAGATAAATTTGTAAACAACCTTAAACATGACCATTTCTTATCTCTGCCAATAATAAGTGTTTATTGGTCGAAGAAAAAATAATGCGAGCGATTCAGTCAGGAGTTTGCCTTTGTATATGCATGTATTGTCATCCTTATAATGGCTTACTCAGACTAACAAAAAGTAACAAAGAATCTACAACAATGGGATCTTCAGGAATAACCAGATTTGCCCTTATCATACTTATCATACATGTATCTCAGAACTCTCAGCAAGAATAAACTGTCCTGTCTGGTATCAATTCAGGGCTTCGTGTTTAGCGCGAGTGATAGCTCACCTGCACGCAAACACTCGCGTAAATTCATGTCATGAGAGTGATTTTTAGCTCACGTAAACTGTCATATTTTATGTTGGCCGAGTGGTCTAAGGCGCTTCGCTGGTGACCGCTAGCCTCACACCGCTGAACCGGCACGGGTTCGAGCCTAGCTGGTCCATGTGTGAAAGTTTGTCAGTTACTTGACGAAGGGCGGTGGTTATCTCCGGGTACTCCGGCTTCCTCCACCAACCAAACTGACTGTCACTATATGAGTGAAACAAACTTGAGTGTGACATTAAACCAAATTCCCTCCCTTATATTGCAACCACTCGCCTGACTTTCAAATACGCTCTCCTAAATATTTTGACGTGAGTTAATTTTAGCTCGCGCGCTAATTATAAACACGAAGCCCTCCCAAAGGGTGATCAATTATCAATTACTCCTAGGAACACTTACCAAGCTAACCGCACACACATCCAAGTTGTTCTATTGAGCATGAATACACAACCATCTAATTAGTTTTAATGAGTGCGAACTTCATTCCTAATTTATATATATGTGTACTGCTACCTGGATTGCAAAGATTCTCATGTTAAATGGAGGAAAATTTCCGATGCCCGTGGTCCTTTGAGGATGGATGTGTTCATCACTGATATGGATCGTGGACTTCTTTGTATGTCAAATCAATCTACATGTAGTCTCACTATGCCATCATTCTGAGCATAAAATGCCAATCTGGTTCATTAATAAAATTCATCCCCACTCTGATCGGATCCGATCTTCCACAAAAATTGAAAACAATTTGACCGATTCATTCTGTGTTGTGGGAATACACCAGTTCTCAAACCAAAAGACAATTTTCTCTCATGGTTTGATTTATTTTTCCAAAGGGATCATAAACATAAACTTTGGGACAAAATTGATCTGTCCCATATGTAGCTAAAATCTCTCCATAAAAGATTAGTTACTGAAGCCACCATCCATCATCATATGGAGAACCTGTAATCAATTCTCTGAACAAGAATAATTAGATTTCACACAGAATATCCTCAAGTATTTTTAGAACTGCCTGATTCTATATTGATGTGACAAAGCTAGGACTGAGGGATAGTTACAAGATGACATGAGACAATGTATGCCAATATTACATGTAATTGTTTTATCCATGATAAGCCAAATTTGAAGGTGAAGCTCCACCTCTTTTGACCTAATCCAGGGAAAAGTGGTCAGCCATGGTGTATATCAAATATAGCATATGCGATATTTGAAATACACCACGGGTGAGTTGTGTAGTGAATATATTACAAGAAAACGATCAAAGGAAATTCGAGTCATTGGATAATGAATTGTCATTTGTCCTTATTGTAGCTTTTGTCTGTTTGACAGTTGTCTTGCAGAAGTAAAAAGTTGAAAATCTTCGATCAGCTAAGACCAAATGTTCACTGACGACACCATGTTTAAACAAAAGAAATATTACATACAATATCAGCATTGAAAAATAGTAAAGCTACAGGGCTCGACCAAGTGTCAAATGAACTTATAAAATATAGCAAAGATGTAATTCTATCACCCATAACGAAACTACTAAATACAACACTCACCAGTGAAATTTATCCATCCAAATGGTCTGAAAGTTACATTACTCCTATTCATAAAAAAGGATCTAAAATGGATCCTGGAAATTACAGAGGCATTTTTATCACTAGCTGCTTAGGGAAAATGTTTTTGTCAATACTTAACCATAGACTAACAGATTTCTTAGAAAGTAATAACATAATTACTGATTACCAATCAGGATTTGGAAAAGGTCGACAAGCAAACGACAACTTGTTCATAATCAAAACCCTTATCAACAAATACACCGCGAGCAAGAAAAAACTATACTTTTGTTTTGTCGATTTCAAAAAAGCATTTGACACCATATGGCACAATTGTATACTTATTAAATTGCTACGATTTGGTATAGGCGGTAAGTTTTACAATGTTATGAAATCGATGTACTCTAAATGCCTAACCAGTGTCAAAATACACCATGGACACACAGATTTGTTCCCTTCAACCATAGGGGTTAAACAAGGGGACAATTTGAGTCCCACAATATTCAATATATTTTTAAATGATATATCTTTCCCAGAAATGACCTGCACTCCAGCCAAACTCCATGCAAAAACCATCTCTCATTTACTCTGGGCAGATGACCTCCTTCTTACATGTATTTCCGAAACACCTGAAGGGTTGCAAACAAGCTTGAACAAACTCTCCTTATATTGGGATAAATGGCATTTACAAGTAAACACTGAGAAATCCAACATTATGGTGATACATAAAGGCAATGCAACAGAAACATACCCCTTTTCATTTAACTCAACCAAATTAGAACAAACTCAACAATATACATACTTGGGATGCACTTTGAACACACAAGGTAATTTTACACCAACCAGAGAGAACCTGTACAACAAAGCAATCAAGGCTTTTTTAAAAATACATAAATCCTTTAATGGTTCTAATCCCTCTACTGTTCTATACACCAAACTGTTCAACACGCTGGTCAAACCCATCCTGTTATATGGTACAGAAATATGGGGAGCTGAACAAATTTCCAGAATAGTAAACCATGATACAGTGTATATGCCATTATTTCGAACTAACAGATAGGGAACCTTTTGAAAAGGCACATACAAAATTTTGCAAACTTAATTTACATGTGAACAAATATACAACTAATTCTGCCTGCAAAACTGAATTGAACAGAGTCTCTCTTATATTTGATATCAATAAAGCAATGATGAAATACTGTGTCAGATCGGAAGACTTTGGCATAAATCCCCTCTTGCATATTCAGTAAATCCCTCCACCAACAAGGAAAAGTTAGCTGGTATAGTTACGTTGAAACTCTATTGAAACAGCAAAACATACCCATACCCCATAAAATACAGAGCAATTTAGTGGATACCATAGAGCGCAAAATGAAATGGAACTACGACGTGTGCATAAAACACAAACTCAGTAAATCGGAAAAATTGGAAGTATATAAACAAACACCAACCCCTGACAACGACTTACCAGAATACTTACAGTCAATAATACATCACAATTTTCGGCAGGCAGTTACTAAACTCAGAATATCTGCCCATAATCTCCTGATAGAAAAGGATCGAAAATTGAAAATTCCACAAGACAAACGGATTTGTGCAAATTGTGATCTTGGGAAAATAGAAGATGAGAAACATTTTCTTATAGAGTGTCCAAAATATTATAAACTTCGGGGAAAGTTCTTCCAATATATGACTTCATCTATTCCTAATTTTATGATACTGGATAAAAATATTCAACTTATAAAAATCCTCCATTGCTCTCATGATATTGCGCCATCGGTGGGAAAATTTTGCCACGATATGCTCCTACAGAGAGCTTAAGACACTGCCAGCACCTCTACCGGTAAGAATAAGAACTAAATTAGAATAAGCACTTTTTTTTAATGGCTCCTCTTAAGTAGATATACTCATACTCAGTTTTCTCCTAGATGACAATTCACCTATTTAATTGTTAAGCCTAAATATCATTTTTTGTGTTTAACTATTCATTCTACATGTATGTGAACTTCTATGTGAATATTTATTAATTTTTGCTTAATACCGAACAGATAAGAACATTTGACATAATTTCATAAATATTTATAGTTAACAGTGGTTACTGTCAAAATATTGTTTTCATTTAACATTGTTGCAAAACCTTTTTTCTCATGAATGTAATATGTCACAGAGAGGTGCCTCCCCTTGATCATTGTACTTTTACTATGATTACTAATAAATATATCGTATCGTATCGTTTAAGGAGTCCTAGTCAGGAATTTAGGGTCTGGTGAGATCAAATTCAGTGAAACAGAAAGTTGATAAAATGTTACAAAAACAGCTAGGTGTTCTAATAGCATTTAGGTGATCCAAATCAAAAATGTGAGGATGATCAGAAGTGGCCGATCCAAATTTAAAAAAAAAATTATAGGGGTGATTGAATAATCAGATCAGTCACTGTACTTTTTACTGTTCACCATTTGTCCTTGTTTCATTGGTCAATATATGACCAGGGGTTCATGTATGGAGGTACCAAAAAGTTGTGCATGAGTTTCAGTATTGTCATTAACATTGACTATTTTTAGCAGGGCTAAAAAATGAATCTTCTGACCCAAAATTATGAGAAATTGATGTTCTTTAACAGATTTTAAGATCTCATATTGATCCACAAAAGCAGTGTCAATAAGAATCCCTGACTAGCACAATGTCCTTTAAATGGTGGGGGTGTGAGCAGGAGGACTGGTACATATACCTGTTTTGCAGTTAGTATTTTCATGTAATTCATGATGATAAATTCAGATAAATGTGTGATTTGTTAAACTTCTGATATTGCAACAACATAAAGTTAGCGCACACACATGAAGTATTTAATAAATCTTACCTGCCCAGCTTGCAATTTGCATGATCATGCTGCTTCTCTCACACATGTACTGGAATTATTTATATCGTAGCTCCGAATCTTCCACTCCTTATGTCTTTATCCCCCTTGATTTGAAGCCTACCGAGGGATCTCTCACAATATGACGGTGCCCCAGTTAATCATTATTACTCTCCCCTCGTTTTGACGTCCGCTTACTCCTGCTCCTTCCATATTCAACAGTCCTCCCAGTTCACATACCAGTATTGTCCCTTAAGTGTCATTGATTTGGTTCCCAGCATCGCCATTCTCTTGTACTTCCTCATTCCTTGCCTATTCTCTCTTCCTCGGCTCCGGAGTCTTAGCGCTTTACTCGATGTGCTATAAAAATCCGAACCATGCTGTCGCAGCGCGGCATACACATGTACTCTACGGCCTGCCTTCATCAGGAGTGTTTAAAACACCGTGTAATCACACTCAAGGAAACTCTAGACCGTTATTTCTCCCGTTAAGCCAAAGAACGAACTCCGGATAAAAGGTGTCTAATGTAGAGTGCAAGCCTTTAGCGTGGGGTAGAGTCTCAATCGAGGCATATGCTGTTCAAATTAGGTGTCGTCGGAATACCAGTGAGAAAAAAAGAAAAACTATTTGTGGAAGAGCTTCAGAAGCAGGATGCATCTGAGAGAGCTAATATCGGCCAGAAATAGCTTGATCCGTCGGAAAATTATGGAAATGTCCTGATTATGTCAAATTACGTGAAGAATTCATGTGGATGTCTGTGGACTTGTATATCGCAAATGTAATTAAGCGCTCTCGGATATTTCTGACATAGACAGTGCCGGAGACAGTTCCGTTTCGTTTTGTCCCAGCAGCGGCCATCAGATAACCATTATGCATTCAACTCTGATGCCGGAGATATCTGCCCCATTGCTGCACATATATACATTTACCAAACTAACCACTGACATAAACACATGGTAGCTGTTTGTTTTCTACAACAGCGAGCCCGCCATACCTTCACATTAACCCTTTCATTGCGGGTGACTTCTCAAAGGAACAGGCAATTTATCAGCACGATACCAACATTGTCATATTACCTGATTAATCAAGGCTAACATTAAGAAAGCCAGATAAATATTTCCAAGTTTTCAAAGTTATGATCTTCCCAACTGACCTGGGCAGCGTCGTCTTAAAGGGAAATATTTTTTCTATATACGCCTTTATATTGAAGTAATTAGCACATTCTCTCTAGATCTACCTACATATCGACTTCCAGCTATTCTTAGATTATTGGAAAACATGCCAGGACTGGAAACGTGGTTAGTTGCATGTCACTCCTAATTTTCTCGTCTGGATGGAGTAGTGCACATAATAATGATATGATGGACTAAATTTGATCTGATACAGAATAGCTGACGGAAAGCTGAATGAGAGCTTGATCAAGATTTTCTTTTACAATACACAAAATGTAATTAGACCCCGAAAAAGCACTTTGTTTCTGGTCACGGTGTGCATCATTCTGACCCATGTGAATCAACTCTTTTTTTTTTATGCCTGCCAAAAAGTGGACATTTGTGATGTTATTTCCATCCATCCCTGTTCTTCCATTTGTGTCCGGTCTATTATGACAGTTTCCTTTCTACAGTTGCAATTTTCTGTGAGTGGCTACCTTGAGTCAATGAGTAGTTTACCAAATTGAGGTCCAGGTCCAAGGGCAAGGTCACATTGGTCCAAAAAATCATGAAATCATTCTAGTGGATACAAGACGTGTCCTGTACATGTACCAAAATTGTAGTCCAGGACAAAGGTCAAGGTCATTGACACCAAAATAATTAAGAATTAGCATTGTTTTTATCTGTTGATTTTTTACCTATAGGTCAAAGGTCAAATTCACAGAAAATGAAAAACTTATTTTGAGGTATCACTATGCTTTTTACCCCTCGGCCAAAATTTGGCCGAAGGGTATTGTCGTCGTCATGTCCGTCTGTCCGTCCGTCCGTCACACCTTTCTCGTTACCAAGATATCTTCAGAACGACTTACCCTAGGCACACCAAACTTGCAGTGCACATCCGTATGCGCGTGACGCAGAACCCTATTGAATCTGGACCTGATTGGTTGGAAACTTTGGCGGCCATCTTTAATTTATGCGAAACCATCACAGCTTTCTCGTTACCAAGATATCTTTAGAACGACTTACCCTAGGCACACCAAACTTGCACTGCACATCCATATGCTCATGACCCAGAACCCTATTGAATCTGGACCTGATTGGTTGGAAACTTTGGCGGCCATATTTAATTTATGCGAAATCATTAATCTTGTGTATCTTAGGTACCATTTCACTGTTCCGTGTGTGAACTTGGTATAGATCATCGATGCATCAAGAAACTTCAAAGGAATGACCAAACCAGCTTCCCTGATTCGGTGGAAACCTTGGCGGCCATCTTTAATTTATGCAAAATCTTTAATGATATATATCTTTGATACCATTCAAGTGTTCTATACGAAACTTGGTATACAGCATCGATGTATCAAGAGACCTGCAATGTATAACCACATCAGTTCCTCTGAATGGCAGGAAGGATGGGCGGCCATCTTTAATTTATGCGAAATCATTAATGATCTCTATCTCTGATACCGTTCGAGTGCTCGATGTAAAATTTGGCATATATCATCGATGCATCAATAGACTTACGGTAAATGGCAGTTCTGGTGTTTGTGATTGGGCGGAAACCTTGGTGGCCATCTTTAATTTATGCAAAATCTTTGATGATGTATATCTTTGATACCATTTCAGTGTTCTATATGAAACTTGGTATACAGCATCCATGTATCAAGACACTTGCAATGAATAACCACATCAGTTTCTCTGAGTGGTGGGAAGGATGGGCGGCCATCTTTAATTTATGCGAAATCATTAATGATCTCTATCTCTGATAATTTTCAAATGCTCTATGACAAAATTTGGTATACATCATCGATGCATCAACAGACTTATGTAATGAATACCGACTTCTCTGATTGGACATAAACCTTAGAGGCCATTTCTAATGGCAAATTTTTCCATAATCTGTATATTTGTCACTTGACTGCTTGGTGTTCCTGAAGTCTTGCTTCAAATTGAATACATTATGAATGGCTGGCGCCCAGAGCCGAGGGGTTTTCAGATGCGCAGCTTCGTATTTGATCTTGACCTTTCAGAGAACATTTGTGACTCTTCACTGCCAAGCTTTAATAGGGAGCAAATTATTCGGGGTTTAAAAGTCAACTTCATGGTGGTCATAAAATATGGTTCAGCTCATACTGCACACATGTTGGATGATCGGGCCAAAATTAAAAAGTTGTTTGTTTGTGGTAACGTGACCGACCCGCTGAAAATGGGAGCGACCCAAATGTTTTTTTCAGATTTTTTTTTTTTTTTTTCTAAAGTAAAATCACAACAAAAAAATTCCCATCGTTGTTGTTGTTGTTCTCTTCCCATTGATGATCGTGCACGCCACAAACACCACCAATAACGACAACATTCATTCTCCATACAGTAGTTAGTGTTGATTTGTAATGTAATGGTAATATGCAGAAGGATCGCATCTGTTAAGAAGAGTTAACCTCATTCCCACAGCCGCGCACAGAAGTGCCTCCTGTAGCTATAGGATATCAAGTGGCCATATTTAGGAACGCGCGAAGTCCCATATGAACAAGGTTTGCCACAAACCAGTTCTGCAGAAAAAGTCCGCCATCTTTTAAGCCATAATGTGAAGGATTAGCAGACGACCCATTTTGCTGTGATTCACGTAAATTAAATCTTCATTCTCTACCGTACATTTGTTTACATGATTATCTGTCAATTCAGCCAGCTGTCAATGTCATCGCTGATAATTCGTCGGTACCCGAACACATAGGATTGTCTCCCGAAATAAATACGTGACTAGTCTGCAGCTCATGACTAGCCCCAGCAGGGACCTAATGATACTGTCATTAGGTCCCACGTACATCCTAGCCACCATCGTCGTGTAGAAGCCCGAATCGTATAAACAATGATTTAGTTGTTCCTTACCATGCATTTTCCGATAAAACGTATCATGAACTAGTCCGAATCGTCCGAACGGCCAACATCTGTTGTCTTTTGGAGTGGGTTTCGCCGCCTTTTGTACCAGTCGCCGCTGAAAATTTCGAACAGCTCCGCCATGTTTGTTTCCACGCCGGAGTGTCAACTGCGCAAACGGTGACCGCAATAAGCACCATACACGCCACCGTTTGTGCAGTTGACACTCCGGCGTGGAAACAAACATGGCGGAGCTGTTTGAAATTTTCAGCGGCGACTGGTACAAAAGGCGGCGAAACCCACTCCAAAAGACAACAGATGTTGGCCATTCGGACGATTCGGACTAGTTCATGATACGTTTTATCGGAAAATGCATGGTAAGGAACAACTAAATTATTGTTTATACGATTCGGGCTTCTACACGACGATGGTGGCTAGGATGTACGTGGGACCTAATGAATGACAGTATCATTAGGTCCCTGCTGGGGCTAGCTCATGACATGTGCTGTCCACTTCAAATTTTGGCATGTTTCAGACGGACACTGTGAACAGGAGTTCTGTTCAACATATTAGAAGGAACTTGAAACATTGCTTTATGGTATGGGCGAGTCGATCTGCATATCATGATATCATTGATATCATGATATCATTGAATGCAAACAAGGAGGAAAAAATTATTTGGGAGTTTTAATCGGACAAAAAAAAAAAAAAAAATTAAAATGCGACCGACCGACCCAACATTTTTCGCGGGCCCTTGTTACCACAAACAAACTATTTTTTAATTTTGGCCTCAGGGCAGGACATATGTGTTCCTCTGGACACATTCATATCTCTGGTTTTCACCTTAGCCTTCATGAATTTCTGCATCCTGTATTGTAATGGTTATGTTAAAGCATCGTTACTCTATGTGGTTGAGTTGGAGTTATTATACCCCAGCCAGATCATATCATTGTGATTCAGTAAACCTCTGGTCTCCATGGAACCCTAACTAGAATTAATAGCCAATGAGTAGTTTGGCGGAACATTGCTGCTGATGATCTTCATGGGGAGATATCTGGTAATTCTGGATGGTGCGGGTTCATCAGTACACAAACAGGATGAAATCTGGTCTCTGTAATGGTTTCCTCGCTCCAAAAATTGCTATTTTTATAGCATTTGCTTCCAAATAAATGATCAGGCAGCGATAAAACCTACTCCACGAAGAGTGGCTGAAATGGAAGGGGTGTATTAGAGGGCTTGTTTTATCTCAGCTGCCCAGGCCAAAGTGGAAGTTCAGGGCTGATCATTGATCAAATCATATTGCACAATTTGCAGTGGAAAATGGCCACACAAAACACCATTATTTCAAGATGCAAGAACTTTGACTGGATTAAGTATTACTATCAGATCCGACATACTGTAGATGACAGCCACTGCCCACAAATCAGCTCTGCATCCATCAGAAAAGGATATATATGAAGACCAGGAGGGGGAGGGGAGGGAGAGTCCGTTCGACATGAAAATGGGTTATTATAATTCAGTAGATCTGCTGTATGCCATCGCTACACCTATGTGCATCCCCAACTACAAACAATTTTGCTTGTAGCCGTAGCACATGTGATTTGTTGGCAGCAAAGTAGTTTGTGAGTGACATCAGAGAGAAGATATCAAGGTTTCAGTGTACTTTCAGTCGAAAAGCCCTAAACAGTTTTGATTATTTCAATGTTTTCAAGTATCCAGAATAAAGTAGTAGCACAGTAACTTAAGTACATATGATTAGGCACAGTGAAGGGGAAATGGTGGGATATTGTATTGAGGAAAATGAGAAATACTGGGTGATATTTACATGGCACTGGATTCATGATTTCGGGAAATAGGCAAAGTGACGGGAAATATTGGGGTATTTTCGGGGAAATGAAGAGAAATGGGTGAAATAATTGCTGAATATATAGAGATGATTAAGAGAAATAGAGGTAAGACTAGGGACCTGATCAAGATTAGATGAAATGGAAAAAGATGTAAAAAAGATATAATGAGGAATTACCGATGGCCATGCGTCATTGGTATGAGGGAGCATGTGTAGGGCGGTGTGGGGGAACGCGTTTGTACGGTATACTCTGTATAAGGGAAAAATAGTGGGATATTGCATTGAGGAAAATGAGAAATACTGGGTGAAATTTCCATGGCACTGGATTTATGATTTCGGGAAATAGGGTGAAATATTAAATGTTGAGTGAATGGGGAGGATGAGTGGCTATTGGGAGATTTAATGAGTGTCCATTGTGATAATTAAGTTGCCACTAAGAATCGATCCGAGAAGAGAGAATGAGGGGGCTTGACAGATGGAAATATTATGTGATACTTCTGTACATGTAGTTATGGGAATTAAGAGAATGTATATTGTTTAATAAGAATGTGGGGATTAAACAGTGTCTATGTGACACTGTTAAGAGGGATCATGTGTAGGGCGGGCTGGGGGAAACGTGTTGCACGGCGTGTTCGCACGACCTGTGCCCATCGCGGTGCGATGGAGTGCCCAGGTACATCCATCCATCCATCCACATGTATATGTAATAAAAAGAAAATCATCTATTTCTTCTTGAATACCGTAAATGTTTCATTTCCTGGGGTGAGAAAATGACCGCTCGATAAAAAAGTTACCAGATTGATGCCTGCCCATAGTCCATTTACAATGTAAGAAATAATGTTTTCATAGGCGTGCTCAATGGTTATTTTACGCACGGTTGGTTTGGGAAAGTTTATATTTTAGGGCAAGGGCGAAGCCCGCGCCCTAAAATTTATAAACTTTTCCACACTAACCGTGCATAAAATAACCATTGAGCACGCCTATGAAAACATTATTTCTCTTCTATTGCATTACCCAAATTGATTATCAACAAATAATATTATAATGAAAGGTTAACATATTTTAAACTTTGACAACCTTTCTCCCCTTTCTTGAAAAAACTCGTCCACTGATGCTCCCGTCTCGCTTGGCATCGTGCCATTGGCAGTGGACGAGTTTATGTGGTCTCTCAACAGTGATACTGTCAGCTGTGTGGAAATTACATTGTCTATTTGTGTCGCTTTGTTAATCAATTTCATGCTGGAAACAACAGTTAAATTTGAGAAAGAAATTTCATTTTGTAATTTATTTGTTTTATTCAATTGTTACTTGTATGAAAGCAGATGGCACTATCCTCATCCGACTTGTGAAATGGAATCGCCCAATGAACACCTGCACTTGACGCGTGTTGATTTCACATACACGTGCTAAACGTGTAATAAATGCACGGTTAGCTCGACGTTATTGACACAAGTGTTATAAAATTATCATTCATGAACTTCCCTCCATAGTCCATTTATCATTCATGAACTTCTGTCCAGCTCAATTTAAGTGCGTTGACAGATATTTATTTGGAGTGATTTTGCAAATATAATGGAGCAAATAATTTGATAGTCACTCAAATGAATAATAGTTAACAAAGTTACCTGATTTTAAATTTGCAATTTTTTTTAGGATAAAACTTTCCAGTAAAACACAGGTAATATATTAGACTGACTTTATAAGGTGGTTCATGCCTCAAACACCATCGGTGACATCATCAATCAGGGTTATTTCCTCTGTAATAACTCTTCCAATGTCATATAAAGCCTTTTTGGTAAGAGACGTTATCAGGGGAGGTAATGACACTGCAAATATGAGAAAAACTATGGGTGACCGCACTTTGTATTCGATTAATAAAAACATTGAAGCAGTGTTTAAGATGTCAGCATACATGTAGGTCACAGAATGATTTTCGATTTTGAAGATGGTTTCATAGTCTGGAAATGCAATTTCAATGTCATACAGTTCAATGAAATGTATGCATTTATATGCATCTTATCTTTCTGGTGTTTCTAAGATTCATTGAAGTTTCTCTATATAAATAAACGATACATGTGAGATAAAAACTATGCTCTGACTTCCTTCCCTTGTTGCATAGTAAACTGATTTTTAATGATTTTGGCAAAAATGTCTGACATGGTGATATTCGAGGCTCTAGATGGAGACCAACAATTTTTTTTTACGTTTTACCACTGATCCAGATACCCACAGCAAAAAAAAAAATGGATTGGTCACCGGACAAAGTTTGGAGGTATGAACCACCTTAAATTACTGTTGTAAGTTGTAATCTCCCATATCAATTATTAAAATAACTGGATTGATCGTCGGTAATTCTCGCCTACATGTATATTAGATCTTTTCGGTAATTCTCGCCTACATGTATATTAGATCTTATTCGGTTGACATTTACTGGATGATAAATCAATGAATTCCTAGATGTAATTAGGAATAATGATACATATATGCACGTATATCACAATCTATTTGTCGATATATTGAGACTGTCAACATGTCATCCTTTGGTCTACATGGTTCAGGTCACTGATGAATTGTCCACACAGGGATCAGGTAACAAACAATCATATGATCTGTTGTTGTAGTTTACCATTGATCAGGCCCTTCAATATTCAAAACTTTTGACTACACACCACAGCGAATTCCTCAAAATGTCCTACACATACAATTTACATCATGTACATTTAGCCAGCTCATATTTTGTCCAAAACTTTTCATAATTTAGTTGCTACATACGATGTTTACACACACACACAAAAAAACATGTACACTGTACTCAATGTTTATTCATCTTTTTTTCTTTTATGGAGTGATATACATCTACTCTTTCTTTTTTTTAATACTTTTTTTCTGTGTACAACTACATGATTTTATACCATGACCCTGTCACCCGAATAGACACATGCTGATTAAGTGAGACAACTGGTATTATTAATTGTCTTTTTGACCTTATCAAATCGGACAGAAATAGCTTAATCTCATTGGGTTGTATGATATGTATGCTGTGTGATACATGTACATCAACATGCCTACATCATAGCAGATGAATGGACAGTTACAGGTGCGTGTAACCACTAAATCTGTGTGAAGTTTTTGGGGCTAGAAAGTTTGGGCAGGCAAGTCATGAAGTGCAGGTTCCTGCATATTAGTAAGTGTGGAAGGTGTCACATTTCTTGTTCCTTATTATAATTATTGAGAAGCCTTAATTAACAAACATCTTTACAATTCTTGTCATTACTGAATTTGTCACCCTTGTCATTCCTTACTTTTGAGTATGGTAATTCATATGATGTCCCATTTAAACTTAGAAGTACCAACTTTCTCATTCCATCATTATGGTAATCTTCCTATCAAAATTCAATCACCCCCGAATTTTGGGGACAAAATTTGGTGGTTCTAGTCAATTTGTCCAACTTCTAAAATCATTGAAATAACAAAAAAAGAATGCATTATATGCGTGATTTTGAACCATTTTGTCAACTCCCTGTTCTAATAAATTTGTTCACCTGCAGATTTTGTGATGAGAAATTTCACTTCCAGTGATTGAATTATTAGAGGGACAGCTGTAGTGAAGGGAGCATACGCTTTCAGACAAGCTGCCCGGTGAGTTTGTGTACAGTAGTCATCGAGGTGCCGTCTTTCACTTTCAATATCAAATACATGTACAGTTAAGCATAAGAGTTCTAGAAACTGAATGATGTAATCTAAATTAAAGAAAATATTGATACAGTAATTCCCCTAATAATTCAATCACCGGAAGAGCAGCAAAATGGCATATATCTGGAAATATTCTTAATGGCACCGGCCGCAAAGTGTCCGATTTTGTCATTATATAACTTTTCTTCAGTTTGAATGAAGGATGGGAATGTTACTTTTTCTCTGTGTTTGAATAATAGAGTTGAAATGTGAACTTCCTGTGGTTGAATTATTAGGGAAATTACTGTAACACCCATATCCAGGTGTGCATTGAGAGGCTTGGTTCCACTTTTCCAAATTGTTTGGATCCTGCAGGTGTGACTAGAAGCATTGTCTTAGTTGATATCACATAAAAGTTAAAATTACTCCAAAATTGGAGAGATATGGTTTTATCAGGCCCTCAGACCCGTGTTCTTTGACTACCCTGTTATGGCTGTCTTTTGTCCTATACTAACTTGTGTTGATTGTAAGAACTGATGTATGCCAGTATGGAAATCATTGATGTGTCTCATTTTCTGATGAAATTTGCCGGGAGCTCTAAATTCTGATACATCAGAGAGCGAGAGAGAGAGAGAGAGAGAGAGAAAGAGAGAGATCCATGACTGCATTGCTCGCCAATTATCCCCCAACCGTGAACAATTTCCCGTAGTCCCACTTCAACAGCGGCTTTGATGTTGGGTGACTTTAATATGGCAAAAGAGACCCAAGGTATTGATTTTCGTTTAGTGATGATATATAAAGATTTCATGAATAGATGGAAATGTTCTCGTAACACTGCAATGAAAGTCAGCTTCTCAATCGAGCACAAGGAGATACATGTATTTGTATTTGAGGGCAGGTAAATTCACTCGGTAAAGTAACGTTTTAACTTGGAAGAATGACAGTTATTGCACTCAGTTGTTCACTTGCCAAAACCCCCTGAACTTTCACTCATTCTACATTATGTGTACATTTCAGCAGAAATACTAGGATATAATTTGGCTCCTAAGGGGCAGTCTTCTCTCATAATTAAATACACTGTAACCCTCAGGAGGAGGGCTCATCGAAGTACATGTATTGCGCAGTTCATTTATACACACATTTACAAAATTGCAACCAATGTTAACATACCGCTGTATCGGCAGTACTGAATGTTAACCGGATACAACTGTAACCACAGTACTAAATGTTAACAGGATACAACTGTAACCACAGTATTGAATGTTAACAGGACACAACTGTAACCACAGTATTGAATGTTAACAGGATACAACTGTAACCACAGTACTAAATGTTAACAGGCTACAACTGTAACTACAGTACTGAATGTTAACAGGATACAACTGTAACCACAGTATTGAATGTTAACAGGACACAACTGTAACCACAGTATTGAATGTTAACAGGATACAACTGTTACCACAGTACTGAATGTTAACAGAATACAACTGTAGCTACAGTACTGAATGTTAACAGGACACAACTGTAACCACGGTACTGAATGATAACAGGATACAACTGCAACCACAGTACTGAATGTTAATAGGATGCAACTGTAACCACGGTATTGAATGTTAACAGGATGCAACTGTAACCACAGTACTGAATGTTAATAGGATGCAACTGTAACCACGGTATTGAATGTTAACAGGATGCAACTGTAACCACAGCACTGAATGTTAACAGGATATAACCGTAACCATGGTACTGAATGTTAACAGGATGCAACTGTAACCACAAGTACTGAATGTTAACAGGATATAACTGTAGCCATGGTACTGAATGTTAACAGGATAAAACTACATCCACAATATTGAATGTTAACAGGATGCCACTGTAACCACAGTACTGAATGTTGATAGGATGCCACTGTAACCACAGTACTGAATGTTAACAGGATGCCACTGTAACCACAGTATTGAATGTTAACAGGATGCCACTGTAACCACAGTACTGAATGTTGATAGGATGCAACTGTAATCATGGTACTGAATGTTAACAGGATACAACTGTAACCATAGTACTGAATGTTAACAGGATGCAACTGTAACCACAAGTACTGAATGTTAACAGGATATAACTGTAGCCATGGTACTGAATGTTAACAGGGTAAAACTATATCCACAGTATTGAATGTTAACAGGATGCCACTGTAACCACAGTACTGAATGTTGATAGGATGCCACTGTAACCACAGTACTGAATGTTAACAGGATGCCACTGTAACCACAGTATTGAATGTTAACAGAATGCCACTGTAACCACAGTACTGAATGTTGATAAGATGCCACTGTAACCACAGTACTGAATGTTAACAGGATACAACTGTAACCACAGTATTGAATGTTAACAGGATGCCACTGTAACCACAGTATTGAATGTTAACAGGATGCCACTGTAACCACAGTACTGAATGTTGACAGGATACAACTGTAACCACAGTATTGAATGTTAACAGGATACAACTGTAACCACAGTATTGAATGTTAACAGGATGCCACTGTAACCACAGTACTGAATGTTGATAGGATGCAACTGTAATCATGGTACTGAATGTTAACAGGATACAACTGTAACCATAGTACTGAATGTTAAGGGGATGTAGTTGTAACCACAGTACTGAATGTTAACACTAACAGGATACAACTGTAACCATAGTACTGAATGTTGCAGTATAATTATATCTGTGATATATCTGGTCTAGTTTTACCGTGGATGCAGGAATGGTTGCCTCATGGGAATGTAATCAGCCTCACGGTGGATGTCAGACGTATATGTCAAAGAACATTACTTTTACATGTACGTCTTGTACTTGTAAGGTAAAGGGTTAACATATACAGGTTGTTTTGTACTGCACACTGATGTTTATTATTGCTGAAAGTAGAAAATATCAACAAGCCAAGTTAGGATAACCACTCAACTATGTGTCAGAATAGGTTGAGTTCAAGATCTTCTGCTTCTATGTAGTGATCACCATTACACTAAACTCTCTAATAATTGGGAAGTCCTCTGATAATTCAATACATGACTTGCCGGTCATCTGAAAGTGGCAAAAAAAGAAGAGTTATTGCCCCTTTTTCAGGAGTAAAATTTGAATACAGCAATGCTTTCAACATGGGCCTCGGGGAAAATCACCGTCATTAGTTTGTTCATAGACACTGACAGAAGCGGACAGGGACCTGGAATATCACCGAACTGTTCTAGAGTGAAAGAAGTCTGAAGAAATCATGTACAAAGTCCTCTGAAATAACTTTTTTCAGCAATTTTCAGTCCGTGCCTATACTTGCAGCATGTGTGAGGCAAAAGTTTACTCGTGGTTCGCATTGCACTATGGGAAGGAAACCTGGTGCTTTTTCCTATTTTTAGATGACCGGCAAGGCATGTATTACCTTCTTAAAATTCACCCTCACTTTCCTGGATGAAATTCAGTCAATTGTAATTAATTTTCTCACTGTCTAAACTATGGAAGAAATAAATTGAGATTTTGGACCATTTTGTCAACTAATAAATTTGATGTTGCCCCGATGCTATTGTGGGAAATTTCACATCTTATGACTGAATTGTCAGAGGATATAGCGTATATGTGCATTGTTGCTTTTGAAATATGTAGAAACCTTATATTGTGAAGATGTGCACTTGTTGTTATCTATATTACTGAGGGGGTAACACAGTTAAATTTATAAGGTACACTAGCTGTTCTTCTCCAAGGTCCTCCAATACACATTTATTAAAATTATAGCCTACAGCTGTAAATAAGAAATACATGTACAATACACAGATACCAACATAGTCAAAGATTCATTAAATAAACAGACTTAAAGCATAAATAATATTGTTACTTAAGAAGAATAAGGGTTGGTCTAAAATATCAAATTATTATTCATTATTCTAACATGCTCCACATAAAAGCCGTTCGCTGATTGGTCCAGACCTCAAAACATACGGAGATTATCACACGATAATCTTCATTTGTTTGTTGTGATTTGTTTCATTCACATGCCGAACTGGTGACGTCTCATTCTTGTGACGCAGTGCTACAAAGCGGAGTGACGATTGGTTCATTCACTGCGCAGTGGGCGGAGTTCACGCAGCTGCAGCTCATGAACCGACAGCACGCGCGAGCACGGCCTGCAAACCAGTCAAGAAAATCTTGCATCAAAACGGCAGAAATTTGCCATTTCGCTATGAAATGAGGAAATAGTTATCATTGTGCATGTTAGAATGGAGTTAATGACCTTCTTAGTGAATATTATCGTGTAATAATTTTTCGATGTTTAGTTTTAGACCTCATCAAAAAACCTCGCACCTTTGCCGCTCGATTTTTTGATTGACAGTCTAAAACTAAACATCGAAAAATTATTACACGATAATATTCACTAAGGCGGTCATTAATAATGTTGTTGTAATTAAAAAGTGTTGTTCACTTTCAAGGCTTGACATTTGAAGGAATATAGATGGTGCTTGTTTCAGGTAATCACATTTCTAGCGATTGAATAGAACCAACAGTGCATCATGGGATATCTTCCAATTTTAAGGCATCTGATTGGTCAATTCAAATTTTCAAATGGAAATCTGGCAATTTCATTGGCTTGTGGGGAACATTGGAAGAAAATTCAGCTAATCATAAAGGTAATCTTTCTGTAAAGGTTTATTCCACAGCTTAGCCCCAGGACTCTTTAGCCTTTATATCTTCATATCATTTATGGGTTATTGGTCTAGAGGCATACATTTTTGTTTGTTTTTGCTATCAGGGTGGGTGGATGTAGAAGGAAGCATGACAGGGAACTGTGTGAATGTCTAAGATTACTGAGATATCTGTTACATAATTTATTTTTCTGATCAATTCCATACATTTACACATTGTGTATCTTTTTACACATCTTTGAAGATAGGTGTAGTGTGAATTGTGATTAGTTCAATAAACCTATGCAATACCGAAACATGGTTGCAGGCATTTCCTGGCTTATGTCGTATTGTCTTCTAGCATGGTGTCAATTTACATAAAGTGAAAAGGACTCACATACTGTAATTTCTAAGGCTTCAGCCATGTCAGTATGAGATTAGATGAAGGTGATGCCATAAAAGGTCTCGTCTTAATGCATTCACTTGATTAAATTCCCCTTGGTGCTTTCGCAGACGAGGATGCATTAGTTGCCGTTCACTCGCGTCATCGATAATATTGCCTATTTTTTGGGTGGTAGGATCCCCAAGCATAATTCTAAAGCGAGAAATCTGCTCACCGAACTGTACTTCAAGTCGATGTATTACATGTACATCAGCAGACATGGTATCGGTATTAGCCTCAGGTCATCGATGATCAATCCTACCTCGGGAGGGAAGTAAAATTCTCCGAGTGAAGGTGGCGTAACATCCTGTTTGGCAAGAGACCTTGAGAACCACTTGAAGTCTTCAAAATGAGATGTAACCACTGGTTTTGATGTATGTTGATGCTGATAACAAAAATAGGCCAAAAGAAGAGAGAAGAGAATTTAGTTCACTAAGTTATCTGGTCAGAATTTTTTCTTGTGAGCACATAGTGTCTGACATGTCATTGACAAAGCTTACATGTATTATGGCTTTTATGGAACCTAGTGTTTTTTTTCTGGAAACTCAATTCCCCTGATAAACTGAGTTTTACCTGGAATCCTCCAGAAATTTCATTATTTCCCCTTGATTTTTTTTTTGTTGAAAGACCAGTTTTTACCCACAATCATTCAGAAAACCCAGTATCTGTGCTAAATTTTGGTTTACGAGACACATTTTCAATTCCCAAGTGCCGTGATAAACAAGATACATGTATTGATGACAAATCCCACTTTTGCATGAAAATGGTCCTGTATTAATTATCTATGAATCCCTACATGTTAGTGCAGTACATGTATTTGAAAGGTATATTATGGACAATCATTGCTTATTTAGTAGTTAACTACAAGGCATCAGTTATACCCTTTGAGCCTGGTAGGTGTTCTGGAGGAGTCTTAATAATCAAGAGAATTGGTACAACCTACTCTAAAAGAATCAATACTTCGTTGAAAAAAAAAATCGCAAATATTTATAAAAAATACTTTCGGACACTGATGGTACCATTCTTTTTTTTGTTTCAATTATTTTCAATGTTTACTTTCGCTCCAATGGTGGGGTGCCACCCGGGGGAAAGGAAGTTGTCAGAATGCTTCTCTCCGAAGAACTATCTACTGTGTCCAAGCAAATGTATCCTGGATGGTTTGTCGGTAACATGCATCTGTAAACATGCATCTGGCTAACTCTGAAAAGGATCATCCTTGTGACGAGTCTACTTCATCTTGGGCCACCATTCTTGACAAAAAAAAATTGTTTCTAAATAAATCTGACAAACCATCCAGGATATACATGTACTTCCTGAAACAGAGAGTACTCTGCATAATGGTCAAGAACAGCTCGGGTCTATGCCATCAATTTTGTGAAGGATAATTGTGGAAAGACATGATGCAGTGATAAATCGTGAGCTTTTATGGAAATGATCGGAAGAAATTGATTCTTATCTAAGAAGTTCTGATGCATCATGGAACTTCTTCCAAAAAGAGCGAATCTGATTGGTCCATTCATGAACACTCACCGATGTAACACCAATAAAACTCGAGGAAGCCCATTGATTTGGATTTTCTAAAAAAAACCCAACCTCCTGATGGTATCATTCTTATAGGATTTCTGGATCCAATTGCCAGCTACAACAGCCAATCAGCAATGACTATGACATGATATCTTGTGAAATTGACGATCAGCCAGGCGTGGCATCTAAAGATAACTACTTTTTTGGATCCAAATTCGCCGGCGTCAGAAATGTCCAGATACATGTACTCCTGTCAAAAACACCTGTCTGTGCTGGCCTGGATTTTAGCAGGTTGTTGTCTGAATACTTTATGAGATACTACACCATAAATGAGTGGAAATGTCCTACACTTTCCTTTCCCCTTGATTGGCACACACCATCGTCAACGCGGAAAACTATAATTCTCAGATGGACCCTGTCTGACATCCAATAAAAGATTGTCTCGCCGAGATAGATGTGCATGTAGTAATGACGGGGAAACACTCACTCAAACTTTATTAGAAATGATCAGTTTGTCTGAAGGGTGTTTCCGTCTGCATGTCAACGCGTTATCCTCTCGGTGATTTCTATGGCAGTGCTTCGAGCGCCACGATACACACAGATTTAGAACATGTATGTGGTGAAAGTCTAGCTTGATTGCAGTTGATTACTATTTCTTCAGGCAAGATCCTGTACACCATCAACACAACATCTCAAATATACACACAATGACGACTGGTGCTCTCAAAGAGGTCAAACCAATTGCACAATTCTTGGATCCTCCAGTTATTGGCCTTCTGATTTCGCCCCCAGTGAAGATATATTTGGCACAGAATTACTTCCGTGAAGGCGGCTCAAGCCATTCAATGAGCTGCTATTGATGAATCATTAAGTACTTTAGCCTGAAGGTCAGCCACTGCCAAAGTTTTCGATAATTCAGATTCTACGAGTTGTTTGAGGCAGTTGTGCTGTGAAACTAGAATTGCATATCTATGGAAGCCCAGAGTGTGCAGAATAACCATGATATTGAATAAAACATTGGGTCATTCTTGGAGAATTTCTTCAGCACAACCGAAAATAGTTCTTGACCGTTCATAACTTGAGTACGATTAAATTTGAGGTTTGCTAGGAAAATTACTGTCAACATGAAAGTAAAAATTAACCATGGAAAAACCCAACAAAATAGATAATCGTTTTACTTGTGCTTATCGAGCAAGAATAACTGCAAACTAATGTCAATTCAAGAACACCTCAGCTCTTTAATAATGTCTATTAACTGATACAAAATCAGGCTTTGATGAATGTGTCGTTTTACATGCAGAGTTATATGTGATAGAACTATTTACTGTTCAACAGAAAGATATACATGTAACAGACTATATATGTAACAGACTATATAACAAATCAGAAAACAAGATGAACGGATGGAGGAAACACATGAGACTGGGGCGTGGACAGAAAATAGCAATTTAATGTATAAGAATCTTCATCGGGATAGATGTTTTTCAGAAATTTATAATGTACATGTACACCTTGAGAACAGGATATCTAATATGAAGATAATTACAAGAAGAGTTGTCATTAGTGGTGACCCGCTCAACTCGTACAAAATTGCCGCAGAGTTAATTGATGTCATTAATTCTCTGAGACGAGCTATACAAAACCTAGACACATCACCGATAGCTAAATCAATTACCTGGGAATTATCAATAGATAACATATAGAATAAGCTGAGAGCAGTGTGACAGATCAATCTATATTCTATATTTGCATGTATATTGGTAGGCCTACACTTAGTTCTCATCATTGTTTCCTTAATAGTCTTACTTTTATAGATCCTCAAACGCTCACTTCTCTGGTAGGTCAAATGCATTACTGATAATTACTCATCGATGGGTCTCCTGTCATTAGCTGTCAAAATGGCCTCTATAACAAAGGGAGATAAGTATGGGTAGAATTTAGGTAAACTAATGTTTTAGCCAGTGTTTGTCTTTAACATGGAGAGCCATCAATCTAAGATCAGTGCCCCACAACACGCCATACAATTTAACAAAATACTTGGTGAGCTGATTTTATGTCTTCAATAGTACATTACCAGGGCTTTAGATTACACCCTAGATGCAGCGTTTAACTTTGTGCCCAAATTAGGATGTGCCCTAAGTAGAGAGCAAAAAATAATTCTGGAAAAAAACATAGATATATATTTTTTTATATACTTTTCTTGCATTGAGGATCAATGTTCAGTTGTGTTCATGAACATTTCTCATCAATTAAGCCGCACAGTTGACTCAAAGCTTACCTATTTTGCCAGAATTTTGGGGACTTTGGATATTTTCACTAATGTGGGCACATTTCCCATCCTAAAACAAATTATGCTGAACTGTGACGTTCATAAATGTATGCAGAATGAGTCCAGGGTCGTAATTACCCCTCAGCCCATAGGGCTGCGGGGTCTTGTCGTTGCCATGTACGTACGTCCGTCCGTCCTAGCGTCCGTCCGTCAACATGTTCTTGTCCGCTGGCTATTTTCAGATGGCTATGATGATTTCATGATTTTTAATTATTTTTTTTATTATTTATTGGTGGCTCAGCTTTTGCACTGTTCTCTATGCCCATCAACATGTTCTTGTCCGCTGAATATCTGCAGATCTATCAAGTCGGGCCTGACCAAACTTTGGCGAGAGCTTCCTGAATGTTGACCGATGAAATGATTAGATTTTCAAATGGCTATGATGATTTCATGATTTTTAATTATTTTTTTATTATTATTTATTGATGGCTTAGCTTTTGCACTGTTATCTATGCCCATCGGGAACCCTTGGTTGAATGTTTCATTGTGACTTTTGAAGGTTGCCTGATACAAGAAAGCCTGGTCCATTCAAGATTATCATTGGATGGACCCCATTGATGGACTCCCCCCCGCACACAATTCCCATTATCTCAAAGCTACACTTGTTCAACCTATGCACTACCCTCGGGAGGATTTCCGCATCCCTGGGGTACTAAATGTTATTGGACTTCTCCCTATCCACAGCTTCTCAGCTTCATGTGATATGTATGAGATGAAGTGTACATTGTTTTTTCACACCCACATGTGGAATCACCTCAAATTTATTCCTTTATAGTAATAACTAACAGGTTGGTGACATTTTTTTAATTTCAGAAGTACAAGAGGAAATAACCGGCGGGGGGTTCCTGCAGATTAGGAGAGCCCATTTTTAGCATGACTCTGGGCAATTTTGAACCAGTTTGCATACCTGGAGCTTATGCCCCCCCCCCCCATAATGATAATGGTGGGCTTGTGTCAATCACAAAACAGAGGTTTATTAACATGAAATTCAATACCCAGCTATGCAATCGGATCGATATTGAGGCTTTTTCTAGGAGTATTTTCTTCAGAAATCCTTTCAAATTGAACAACAACAACACTTTCGGTTTTTTTGTTTCATTTGAGTTTTGGGCACCATACGTTTTCCAGAACTAAATTGGCTCTAGATGCAGCCCTGATTCTACTTGACTAATAAAAACAGGCTGAGGGGTCCACGCACCTTTTAGGTGCTTGCCTGCAATTCATGTTATTTTCTAAAGTCAGATGAAAAACTATACAGAAGAAATCAGAGAGTTAATTTAAATTCGAAAAACAGATTTGTATTGGTGATCATTCTGTAATATGTATATATACATTTATTGTATACGTAAAATATGTGTTCATGATGGCCTCTCTGTGCCAGCTAGCTTGATATATAAGGAAATCAAGATAAACCTAAAATATACAGTATGTCATACATGTAGATTGTTATAATTTGCTACCTGTCTATATGTACATACATGTACCTTTTATATCCAGAACCCAGTACAAATAAAACCTCTAGATGGTCTAGACTTCCCCCCCCCCCCTGCTTTGTGCATTCTTTGAAAGTATATCAGACTTGTATGCAAACCTAATAATCTTTATGCAGTACATATTCTGCTTGTTTGAAAATGGCAATAAATTTCATCCTAGTAAATTCTAAATGATATAATCTTTGTTTACCTACATTTATGAACTTATAATAGCTGAATGTATCTGTATGCATGTACAGGAATATCTACATCGTTGTACATTGTACATTGTACATGTACATACAAATATATTTCAGGCCTTCAATTTAGATTTGATTTGAGTGGCAGACTGGCAGGTCGATCCCGAAACTGTAAATATTCTGACTGCGTGGTCGAACTTCAGAATGGTTTTGTACTGCCCCATTCCGAAGCAACGAAATGTGAAATGCCAGAACAGGGTGAATTTGCAATCTAAAGGAAATCAATATGCTACGCGAGGAAATACATTCATATATTATACATCTCGTATTAACGATATTACTATTAAACTCTGTCCGGAAGGATGTGCAGCAACCATTGTTAATATCTAGAAATGATGTCGCATGGATAATTTCTAGATCCCATGTTATCGTACCAACTAGTCCAGCCAATATTAACTTGGCATGTGTGTAATTATATTTTCTTCATATTACTTGAACTAGTAATCTAATACAATCCTAACCTGGAGGTGGTCATAGATTTGTAGTCTATCAATGGATTACAGGTGTTATACTACCATACAATATGAGCTGAGCCAGCCGAGACACCTTTTGAAGAAAAAAAAATTAATGATTAACTCACCTGGAACACCTGTCCGCCTTAATGGGATATTCTGGGTGATATGGTTAAAGCATTGCCAGATTTAGACCAGTCTATTTTGGGAGTTGGCACTGGGGGTGGAAATGCCGGTGTGTTGCTCAAGGCATTGAGATCTTACAGTGTAGATGTGCTTAAAGGAACAGAACATGCTCGGGCTGGCTGCTGGCTTGAAGGAGAAATACGTGAACTAAACCACCACGAACCCATTGACTGTGTCGACTGAGAAGCATGGAAACTCCGATAACGGCTGAACATGTATATATGAGAGAGTGTTTATTGACAACACAGAGCCAGGGTTAGAGGGAATAGCATCGGCACTCATCTGCACCTCGGACATGCTCAAGATATGGTTTACTTGCACCCAATAGGTTCAATTGTAATGGTGTAACTGGGGTATCATTAGTTGTATATGTGTACCTTGCCGTCTGGATGAAGGTGTCTTGACTTTCGGCTTTTCTGACTACAGTGTTTATCTCTGACTGTCTGGCGGCTAGGGGAACTGAGCTACAGATAGAACACCTTTCGCTTCCCTCATACAGGCTGATTGAGTTCCGCAGAACTTGGATGTATAGGTGAAGGTGGCAACGTGAGAAGACATCGATACTGTGTACGATAGTATCTATTGTTGATGGACAGTATGAAACCTAGCTCCGCAGGGGCTTTCTAATATTGAAGATTCAGCGAGGAATAAATTCTTCCTGGTAGCAAGAAACAGGGAGAATCTGTGAATATTGTTCCGAGAAACAGAGTCCTACAACTTCCTGTTTGAGCTTGGAGATACTTTCTCCCAGCTAGACTCTTGTGTAAACCGAAATACCATCAACAAACAAAATGCTCGCCAAAAAGTTACTTTTTAAGACAGACTCTAACTCATCAGACAACCTGGAAAAATATGGCTCGTCGGAAAAAATGAAAAACATGGACGGGGAAGAGGCGTTCAAGTCGCGCTCAGATCGTAAACGCCACAGCATCCAACTGGACAAGCGCATAACTTTACAGCTCCAGGAGCGACGCCAGAGCAGTGCTAGCACAGGGACCAATGATTCCATGTGTAAGTTTATTAATATATAAAAATCCTAGCCATTGTTTTCACCAACAGCTCTCGCCTACCTTTCTCAAATCTAGCTGTCCTATACGACAACACCCCCTCCTCCAGCTTTGTGAAAACTCCGGAAAACATCACTGCGATGTCACACCATCCAATGATGCTATATTCTCTGTGAAGCTGAATATTTTAGTTGCATTGAACAACATGCACATGTATGACTGCAGCCCAATATATTTTCTAACAGGCAGGTAACCCAGGCGGCAGCTGGGTCATACCACAGCAGGGTTTTTTTTAGGCAAAATTTTTTCATCTACTCAATTTCAAATATCGTAAAATTCAATTTTTTGCGCGCAAACTCAATTTTTTTGCCTTTTTCATCAAAAAAATGATAAAACTCAATTTTTTTGCCTTTTTCATCTAAAAAATGATAAAACTCAATTTTTATTTTGTTTTTATCGTAGAATGTAAAAAATTCTTGTATTAAATTGGCATAAGTATTGAAACTGTCATGCTTGGTGGAGACGGGTAAAAAACAAATTGTTACAAGACATGAATGCCCCATATTTGCTGAGAAAACAACTTGCTCTTGTTTTATCTTTATTTTTTTACTATTTTACCCTTAAGCCAAGGTCAGTGTTTTCATTGAACGACCTCCGTTGAATGGTGATGGGAGCACTGCGATCACATCTCATGATCTCCACTCAGCCCCCCCCCCCCCCTTTGATTTTAGCCCTGCGAATTTTGTAGCATGAATTGAAACGACACACCACGGAACCAAGTTCGTTTTCCATTGTAAGTGCATTGAATTTATAAAATTTATTCTCACCTTCCAATATGCCGTTTTATATTATTTGTCAGTACTTTCAAACTGACTTCATTTATGGCAGAAAAACAAGTGACACTGTCACAGGAGTAATAATATGTTAATTTCACGGCAGAAATAAAGCATGATGAACGATTTTTACAGAAATGCCTCCCAAGCATTCGTGTATTACGATAATTTATTCGTTAGTTTTGAAGTCTAAACGAACCAGGGCAGAGGTTGCATGTTGCTTGTTTTGCACTACAAAACACAGAGCGAAGCACTTCACTTCGACGTGAGGCAGGTATTATACGCGTTCAAACAGAGTTCCAACAGATCAAAGAAGTTGAAAAATTTTCAGAGTATGACAAATATATTTTTCATTTGTGTTCTTGAGATTTTCTCGCTTACGTTTGTCAATCGTCTGCCACGTGTTGAGGTAAAGAAAATGGCGCTGAAATTGTATCTGGCGGTACTCGACAGCGAATTGTCTCCCTTGTCATGAGATAAGATTTATCAACGTAAAACGTTATAATGTCGTGATATTATGACATTGTAGAGGCGCTGTAGTCAACGACAAGAAAAATAATCCCCGCGCACTTCCCCAAAAAGCCCAGAAAACTCAATTTCTAGCTCAAAACTCAATTTTGAAAAAATCGCAAAAACTCAATTCAAATTCGCTTTCATCGGGAATACCACGATGAAAAACTGCCTAAAAAACCCCCTGCACAGACTCGCAAAGTGGAACTTTTTGCTTATGCTCAGCATTAAGGGGATAGAGCAATGACTGGTTCACTCGGTGTCAGTATAATGTGACTGGGTGGGGATGTCATGTCTGCCTATGGCATGATATTTCAGTGGGACAGCACTATCAAATGACAGCATTGGATCGGCTCTGTTACAAGTAGGTAACCCCACCCCTCTCTTCCCCTCCCCCACCCCTTCCCTGTTGTGATACGGCTGAACAAATGTTGAAAGCGGCTTTAAACCCTATTCACTCACTCACTCGCCCACCCATATAGGAAAATCACATGCAAAATCAGAATAAAAAAATGAAAATTGTTGTATGGAATCCTAATGCACTGCTTAGTAGATTGTGTAGTATTCGGTGTGACGTCCATTCCACAAGCAAAATACAGTTAAATCACAAATACATAAGACTTGAGTTCTTGGAGGTAGCTTTCAATCATATTGACCAAACTCCCATTTGATTTTTTCACTTTCACCAAGTCCTACAATAGGCGGGTAAGACCTTTGCGACCTTTAACTTTGATCAATCGAGGCAATATCCTCGCACACAAACCATGCAGTTATTGCAGGATTATGGGTGATTTAGATCTCTTGGAGCCAGAGGGCAGATCTTAGTCCAAATTTACTGTCTGCTTTTTCTCAGGCTTGTACAGATATTGCTCTGGAATGCTGTTCATCTTCAAGATTCACAATACATTGCCAAGTCTTGTCAGACCTTAGCTCTAATGAGGTACATGTACATGTATCTTAGTGGTTATGGTTGATTCTCCAGTGATTCAATCAGGCCATTGTCAAATAATTAGCATGACCATGATGAACAGCCCTCATCTATATTTTTGAGGGCAAGTAATTAAAATAGATGAGGGATTTACATTTTAATGAGTAAAACTCTCTCATTTTCTTCAAATTCGTATATAATTGGTTTGCAATTGAATAATTAATAATAAATAATTATAGCATCTAGCATGTGTATTTAAATAATCAAGGTCATGCTAAACAACCAATGAAGTGACAATGGCCTCACAGGAAGTGGAATTTCCCCACCACCAGTTTTGAATCATGCAGATATAATTCATTATTTCTTCGTTTGTTTTGGTGATTTACATCGGTGATCAAACTGCTTGAAGTTTGTCCACAAAATTTGGGTGATTGAATTTTAATAGTGTGATTGAATAATCAGAGCATTCTTTTTGATTAATGTCATGATGAAAAATACATCATGATGGATTGTGTCATGATGGAAAATACATCATGATGGATTGTGTCATGATGGGGAAATACATCATGATGGATTGTGTCATGCTGCATTATACATCATGATGGATTGTGTGGTTATGGGTGATTTATGGCTGACCATGCACTGATCAATGCAGCCAAGACTTTGTTCAAGCAAAAGCTTAAAAAAAGAGAATACTCTACCTCGGAAATTACCGACAGAAACAAATACCTCAAGAGGAACGAGGGCATACAGAATAAGTCTGTACTGAAACGACGTATGCGTCATAACGACTTTCAATCCATCACGAAATGGCTGAAAGGGATCTTAAAGAAATACTGGATCACAAACAAATATGCCGAAAACTTTACCAGCCAGCCACAATTATGCTATAGGCGGGGTAAAAGCATCAGTGAAATACTGAAAAAATAAAAAATCTGACCATAACGGTCAATGCGTATAGGCTCCCTGATGAGGGTTTCGCTGGTCAGAAATAAGAATTTTCGACCTAAAATAACCCGAAACTTGCACCCGCAGATACTAAACAATAAATACTAGGTATAACCTAGAAAACAAAACGGGCAAGTAGGAGTCTGGGTTTTCACTAGTGTTATTGCAGGTGTGGCCCCCTCGGACCAGTATTTATTATACTAGGTGTCAGTATAATGTGACTGGGTGGGGATGTCATGTCTGCCTATGGCATGATATTTCAGTGGGACAGCACTATCAAATGACAGCATTGGATCGGCTCTGTTACAAGTAGGTAACTCCACCCCTCTCTAAATAAATAATTATAGCATCTAGCATGTGTATTTAAATAATCAAGGTCATGCTAAACAACCAATGAAGTGACAATGGCCTCACAGGAAGTGGAATTTCCCCACCGCCAGTTTTGAATCATGCAGATATAATTCATTATTTCTTCGTTTGTTTTGGTGATTTACATCGGTGATCAAACTGCTTGAAGTTTGTCCACAAAATTTGGGTGATTGAATTTTAATAGTGTGATTGAATAATCAGAGCATTCTTTTTGATTAATGTCATGATGAAAAATACATCATGATGGATTGTGTCATGATGGAAAATACATCATGATGGGGAAATACATCATGATGGATTGTGTCATGCTGGATTATACATCATGATGGATTGTGTCATGATGGATAATGCATCATGATGGATTGTGTCATGATGGATAATACATCATGATGGATTGTGTCATGGTGGAAAATACATCATGATGGATTGTGTCATGGCAGAAAATACATCATGATGGATTGTGTCATGATGGGGAAATACATCATGATGGATTGTGTCATGATGGATTATACATCATGATGGATTGTGTCATGATGGATAATGCATCATGATGGATTGTGTCATGATGGATAATACATCATGATGGATTGTGTCATGGTGGAAAATACATCATGATGGATTGTGTCATGGCAGAAAATACATCATGATGGATTGTGTCATGATGGGGAAATACATCATGATGGATTGTGTCATGATGGGGAAATACATCATGATGGATTGTGTCATGATGGGGAAATACATCATGATGGATTGTGTCATGATGGGGAAATACATCATGATGGATTGTGTCATCGATGGAAAATACATCATGATGGATTGTGTCATGATGGATAATACATCATGATGGATTGTGTCATGATGGATAATGCATCATGATGGATTGTGTCATGATGAAAAATACATCATGATGGATTGTGTCATGATGGAAAATACATCATGATGGATTGTGTCATGATGGGGAAATACATCATGATGGATTGTGTCATGATGGATAATACATCATGATGGATTGTGTCATGATGGATAATACATCATGATGGATTGTGTCATGATGGATAACACATCATGATGGATTGTGTCATGATGGATAATACATCATGATGGATTGGCATGACGGGAAATACATTATGATGGATTGTGTCATCGATGGAAAATACATCATGATGGATTGTGTCATCGATGGAAAGTACATCATGATGGATTGTCATGACGGGCAATACATCATGATGGATTGTGTCATCGATGGAAAATACATTGATGAATGGCCATGATGGAAAATACATCATGATGAAAAATACATCATGATAGATTATGTCATGATAGCAAATACATCATGAAAGATTTTGTCATGATGGAAAGTACATCATAATTGGTTTTGCCATGATGGAAAGTACATCATAATTGGTTTTGCCATGATGGAAAATGCATTGGCCTTGCTTTTCTCAGATTCTAGCAATGTAACTCTACGGGAATTCAGAGCTATCATTTCTATACAGATTACTAAACTTTTACAGGAATCTGCTGGATTCTCCTGAATTATTTTGCAGGACTGCTGGTGGGAATCATATTCCATTGGAATAGCAAGTCCTGTGATGGATTATCTAACATTGTGACTTGGACTTTTTTTCACCTAATAACTTGTTTTGTGGATTGAAGCTAGTAAATGTCACACCTGTAGGAGTCTATCTTTAATCATATTCAGTAGTTTCAAATCGACATACTGATAATGTACTCGTTACCATTGTCTCACTATGAGAAGCATATTGTGAGTCAGTTCAGATGTCAAACACAGGTGCAGGATGGGATTTGTCACAGCTTAATTACCTATTACCTTTACATAAAAACAAGCTGATTTAATCTTGATATTTCTCAAGAGATTTCATGTTTTTCTATAGTCTAGAATTAGAGTAGATTTGCATTGATTAGGGCATTATCTCTCACTGCTAATGTGGCTAAAAATGGCATCCAATCCAAAGCCAACAGATAACAAACTGCCACAATCAAGATTTCTGAAAACAAAGAAAAGTATTAAATAAATGAATCCGTTTCAACACCTAGTGTTACATGTATTGTAAAGGTACATGTATTATCCCATACAGGAACCAATATTCCTGTTACAAGACCTTTGATCTGGCTTGATTGTCTCAGTCAAGTTGAGGGACCGTTTGGCTTTGATAGCAGAATGTCATCGCTGAGGATTGAAACACAAAACTAGAGATATTCCCACAGTATTTCAACGAAAACTTCATTGCATTTCACCGGGTTCTTGCATTTCAAGTAAACAGTTTTATAGCTTAAATTTCAGGTTGATTGAAGTTCTTGAGTTTCAATGACATATGGAAACTTCAAAGGTCCCTAAATTTCAACCAAGATCCGTCTTGATTTTCATCTCAATTTCAACTGTAAATCATTGAATGTCAACCAAACGTCAGTGGATTTCATGTGTGAGTGACAGTCATTCATCTAATAATTCAATCACTCGATTAGAATTCAATCACTCTAAATATTGTGGACAAAATTCAGTCGGTTGTTCTATTAACTTTAATCACCCTCTAAAATCTTTAAAATAACCATTAAATGTATTAAATAATACCTTAGTGCTTGTGCCAATTTTCATGTCAGTATTGGCCATTGTTTGTCTTTTATCAATTTAATACTAAATTTTTATGTTGAATGATTAGGCCACTAAATAGTAATGCTCAAGGCAAGTAAAATTCCACAGGTGACAAGTAAAAAAATAATGTTTACCAGAGACGACTAATTTAAAAAAAAAATTGACTCCTGGGGCAAGACATATGTGATTTAACACACACTGCCATAAATCAATGCTGCTGAAAAAAAATTAATTAAAAACAAATAATTAAAACAGTCAAACTTCATTGTTTGGCATGTATTAAAATATTTAATAGACCGGAAATTGTTTGAATGAATTGTTTGTGTGCTGTCTAGTTCATCCCTCCAAATTGTGAAGCAATTTTCTGCTTCATTTTCACAACGAACTATACATTGTCGTGTTTGTCAGCTCGCCAAAAGAAATATCTATTCATATATATGTTATGATTATCCGGCTTACAGTGTTGCAATTTATGTGGGTCTATAAGCACACTCTTTACGCTTCAATGGTGTTGGTAGTCATTTTGATATATAGCTTGAAATTGAATAGCCCCACTTGATACCATTGACCTTTATACCGAAGAAAAGACACACTGCCTTTACTGATTATGTTGATATTTCATGATATCCACTTTTTTCATGGGTCAGTAATTTTCAAGAATGGTGTAAATCTCCGAAGCTCATTAGTACCAATAGAGTTGGATTCATACTTTGTGATGTGAGTTTACATAGTAATTGAAAAAATGTGATTCGAAAGTTTTTTTCAGGAAAAACAACTCAGATGTATTCAATTTGTCTTTTTTTAAATAGAAATCTCTACATTTGAATTATTTTGTGGCTCATCTTGTTCCATCTTTGTTTCTTCCATCCACTGGTTGTACTATATTTAAGACCACTCCAAAGCCTGTCACCAAAATACATGTAACTTGTGTTGCCTTTCTCCTAACTGAGAATTGCTTTCAGTCACCAATGCTGAATTTCGCACTCTCGTCTGGTCACATATTTGTGCAGTCTTAAATTATTAAGCAAGACCAATGCAGGTTTCAAATTTGTGTATCAACAGCACCTTCAAATTTAGGATAAAAAGTTGAAAATATATTATAACAAAGTAAATGTGCACAAAATAAAAAATAAAAAAAACCCTTAAAATAAGAAACGTTTAAAGACTTTCAAGCCCTGAACTTGCAAAAGAATTGAGATTTTAACAATATGTGAAAACACAAAATCTGCAATTTGGGGGTTTTCTGTTATTTCCTGGAATTTGGGTACCGGTTAACGGTATGAATTTGGTCCTGTATATGCCCCTGTAAAGGTTCGTCCTCCCATGCATTCGCATGCTCACATTGGAGTGAGATTTCATCAAGTTTGATGTGATCGTGGCATATTCGTTATTTGCAATGTGCCATAATATTGGTTCTGTAAGTGTTGATTAATTATTTTGTCATGCGACTTACAAACATTACTGATAATAATTATGATGATATAGGGAATATCCTGCAATCACAATCACACTATTGAAATTCAGTCACCACCAATTTTGTGAAAACAATTCAATCAGCCATTCTAAAAACATTACTTGCTCTAGAACCTTTGAAAATAATCTGTTATCTGTTTAGGAACTATTTGAAACCATCTGTCAACTTCCTGTTGTATTACATTTGATCACCCCAGATTTTATGGTGAAAAATTTAACTTCCTGTGATCAAATAGACTATTTTACCATAGATCTTGAGTATAAACAAATATTCCATGTGAAGTTTTATTTGTGTTTTGTATGTTATACAGTACAAAGTTTGAACCAGTAAAAAAACACACAAAAGAACAGTAAAAACAGAAATGGCATCCCATAAGATAACCAGAGACTTGTGAACATTTAATCACATTACATACATGCACAATGTACAAGTTTTTGCCCAAATATTATTGCTGGTAATATCATAATCTGGGTTCACTGGTCTTGATTTAATCCCAAGATTTACGATTCCACTTTGACATTGTAGTTCTTAGCTGAACCATTGCTTCGTTCACCAGAATGGTACAGATGGATGAGAATACTGACTTTTACTGCCTCAGCACCATATTTACTCAGGTTCTGCCTCATCAGCATGTTTGCCCAGGTTCTGCCTGACCTCTTTTTTTTCACCCACATAAATCATTCATCTCCACCTATTGTCACCAGAGTCTTTCTATATCATGGCCAAATGAAAAAAAAGAATAACTTGAAACCATATCCTTTCTGTCTCCATTCTCATTGTTCAAAAGATAAATAGATGGTATCATGTCGGATAATTCTTTTATATTTGGAGTCATTTATAGAGTTTGGAAAACAAGTCAACCAAGGCTTGATGCTGGTAATGCATCCAATTGAGGTTAGCTTGCTTTCAGTGGGAGCCAGGCATTGTTTGCGATCAGCTCCTCTTTCAGTCCTCTGATGTTCTTTCGTTACAAGAACTGCTGTGATCGAGTCAGATGTCAAAGGGAATAAATGGTCCTGTATTGTACTGTTGTCTTTAATGTCTATTTTTGTCATCAAAGACCTCATTGTTTCCATTTGACCCTTTGAAATTCACATTCCTATATTGATGGTCAATATGATCATGTACGTCACTTGTGTACATTCCATTCTCTCCCCTGACATGCCTGATGGAAATGTATTCCAGAGCTTTAGATTACACCCTAGACAACCTTAAACGTTGTGCCCAAATTAGAGAGCAAAAAAAAAATCTAATTTTTTTTGTTTACCCCTCGGCCATTTTGGCCTCGGGGTATTGTCGTCGCCATGTACGTCCGTCCGTTACGGCATTTTTGGCAAAACCGCTTGAGACACAACCGCCAAATTTTCGACACTTATTTATTTAGTGCTAAGTCAGATGCCTATCGAAAGTGGCTCCCCTCGGCCCATATTTCACAGAGTTGTGCCCCTTTACAGACATATTAATTTCTATTTCTGTCCTATGTGCCTGAATGTAACTCTGCAGAAATGTGTTCAGTATAGCTACTATATTTTGGAAATTTATTTATATTGTTGTATTCTACAAGCCAACAAAGGATTACTCGCCTCGGCTTCTGGTGTTATGCCCCTTTCGGATGTAATAATCTCCAATTTTGTGATCTGTAGTGGAATGTACAAGTTATATCCGTGTTCGGTACAGCTTATTCATCTCGGTTCTTATTTTACAGTAGTACTAAGTCCGACGCCTATCGAAAGTGGCTCCCCTTGGCCCATACTTTACAGAGTTATGCCCCTTTACTGATATATTAATTTCTATTTCTGTCCTATATGCCTGAATGTAACCAACTATATCTGCAGAACTGTGTTCGGTATAGCTACTATATTTTGGAAACTTGTTTATGTTGTTGTATTTTACAAGCCAACAAAGGATTACTCGCCTCGGCTTATGAAGTTATGCCCCTTTTGGATGTAATAATCTCCGATTTTGTTATATGTATCTGAATGTACAAGTTATATCTGCAGATCCATGTTCGGTGCAACTTATTCGTCTCGGTTCTTATTTTACAGAGTGTTAAGTCAGATGCCTATCGAAAGTGGCTCCCTTCAACCCATATTTTACAGAGTTATGCTCCTTTACAGATATATAATTTTTCTATTTCTGTCCTATATGCCTGAATGTTACTACTGGCATGACTGGTATATCTTGATCATCCCACATAGAACTATCTCTTCCCCAATTCACACTACAAATGGGTCTCAATCACTTGGGGAAAGCCGAGGGGTTTTAATTAGATCAATCTCATGTTTTTCTACCTTTTATTCTTGCATTGATAATTAGTGTTCAGTTGCGTTCATAAAGATTCCTAATCAATTAAGCCTCATATTTGACTCCAAGCCTACAATGTACCTATTTTGCCAGAATTCTGAGATTTTTGTCACTTTAATCTTTAGCGTAAATCTAAAGCCCTGGTCTTCTGACCATCTGGATCATAACTTGGACATGGTTGTAAGCAGATGATTGTTCGTTCTCAGGGTTTTTACCCCTCGGCCAATTTTGGCCATGGGGTATTGTCGTCGTCTTGTACGTCCGTCTGTCCGTACGTCCGTACGTCCGTACGTCTGTACGTGAGCGAGATAGCCGGAGAACGGTTCCACTGAAGAATTCCAAATTTGGTATGCTTATTTACCTAGTCAAGGACCAGAAGCCTATTTAATTGGGACCTGATTGGGTGAAAACCTTGGCGGCCATCTTTAATTTTATGCGAAATGGATAATGATCCATATCTCGGAAACCATTCAACTGTTCAATACGAAAGTTGGTATACATCATCGATACATCAAGTAACTTTCAATAAATTACCAAACCGGCTTTTCTGATTAGCTGGAAATCCTGGAGGCCATCTTTAATTTATGCGAAATCGATAATGATACATATCTCTGTTACCATTCAGTTGTTTTATATGAAAGTTGGTATTCATCATCGATACATCCAGATACTTTGAATCGGGACCTGATTGACCGAAAACTTTGGCGGCCATCTTTAATTTATGCAAAAACTTTAATGATATATATCTCTGATCCAATTTAAGTGTTCTATACCAAACTTGGTACACAGCATCGATGTATCAACTGACTTGCAATGAATAACCACATCAGTTCCTCTGTGTGGGGAGAAGGATGGTCGGCCATCTTTAATTTATGCAAAATCATTAATGATCTCGTTCTCTGATACCGTTCAAGTGCACGATGTAAAATTTGGTATACATCATCGATGCATCAAGAGACTTACGACAAATGACAGTTCTGGTTTCTCTGATTGGGCAGAAACCTTGGTGGCCATCTTTAATTTATGCAAAATCTTTAATGATGTATATCTCTGATACCATTTCAGTGTTCTATACGAAACTTGGTATACAGCATCAATGTATCAAGAGAAATTTCAATGAATAACCACATCAGTTCCTCTGAGTGGCGGGAAGGAAGGGTGGCCATCTTCAATTTATGCGAAATCATTAATGATCTCTATCTCTGATACCGTTCAAATGCTCGATGTAAAATTTGGTATACATCATTGATGCATCAAGAAATTTATGTAATGAATACCGGTTTCTCTGATTTGACGGAAATCTTAGGGGTCATTTCTAATTGCAAAAATTTTGATAATCTGTATATTTGTGACTTGACTGCTTGGTGTTCCTGACATCTTGGTTCAAATTGAATACATTATGAATGTACCCAGAGCCGAGGGGTTTTTTGATGCGCAGCTTCGTATTAATTTTGCAGGGTTTGAAGTTCACTAGTCTGAGACTAGTGAAAATAATTTTCTTCCTGGATGATCAACCAATTTATGGTCTGGTCAAAATTATCCATGGGCTGGCCCATTTTGATTGTTACTAGTTCGATGGTCTAGGACTAGTTCATATATTTCCGAAATTCGAACCCTGATTCTAAACTTGATTGTTGTAATCAGCACTTGTGGTATGTTGTGTGTCCATTTTAAATGATTTCAAATATAGTATACCATCCAGGGCCTGATCTAGACTTTTAGTTTGGGCACCCTTACCTGGCGCAGAGTGTGATAAGTTATAGTGAAATAGGCCGCGATGTGGGACTGTCGAAGCCCATGGAAGCTGTGGGAGTATTGAATGGTCTAAATACAGCCTGATAACTTAATATTTGGCAATAGTAATTGCATTAATATAGGTTTCAGCCTGTTCAGAGGGAATTTGCTAACAATTTTTTTTTTTTTTTTTTCTTTTTTTCTCATTTGGGCGCCCAAATTCATGGGCCCAAACCGGTTATAATGGGTTCAAAAACGGCCTGGATCAGGCCCTGCCATCTATGATTGGCTGAATGGCTTTACAATTTTCTTCACCAGTCAATGAAAATCAATGAAAATTTAAATTGACCAATCACAAATATCTCAAAACCTAGACGATATTCCTTGATGTACAGTTGTTTCTATGGAACTCTTTTAATACCACCATCTTCTCCATTATGAAACCAGAAACTTTCTCCATAATGGAGATCTCCATTATGTCTGCAGAACATTCTCACAGTGGGGCAACATCTTCTCCATCATGGATATTCCAAGTACATGGAAATAGCCCATTCCATCAGAGTTAATGACTGCCCTTGTCATGAATACAATGCAGTACAGATAGTGTCAAAAAAAATTAGTCCATCCACACAAAAGGCCTGTATTGTGTCTGTTGTCTTCTGATGGACAAAGTTAATAAGCTCTGAATGGACTTTATGTCTAAGTGGTTAATGTCATTTCATGTATCAGTGTTTGAATGTATGTGACATGATCCAGATTTGTCAGAGAGGTCGTGTTGTGAACTCTGGGATTAGATTAACCTGTCACTCGTTAACATTTATCCTGATGTATATGATTACATATGAACATGATAAACTACCTACATTTCTTTGTTGTGTTTGAAGATAAAAACTCATTTCTTCATTGTTAAAAATCGTGTTGACAGGCTCATCATCTGCTTTCAACCTACTGCTTATTGTCACGTTTTAATAGTATGTATACCAGTGCATGGAATCTAGAGTTGAAAACAAGAAGGTCATGAAAGTAGAAAAAAATAAAAAATAAATAAAAGTTGGAATGACAGCTTTAGAGAATGTCAGAGAATGCCTTGAAGCTTAATTTAATTAAAGTTATATTTTTCTTGATAGGACAATAAATAACCTTCCCATTTAGATTGTGCTTGTGCTTGTAACATGGACATTAGTAAAGCCAAAAATTAAGTTCTTTAATTCTGCATATAAAGCTGTGTTTTGTATAGAAAAAAATACCCAAGTTTTATATTGTAAATGTAAAACAGTATTCACTGGTGTGTTCTAAAATCCACGCTAAAATGTGTATGAAAACCCCCAAACTATTCAAAACCCCATTTCAAATGTCCAATGACTGCTTTATTTCACTTTTAACTCTGTGAGTTTGCAGTATACAATTTGAATATTTGCTTGTATGAAAAAAGATTGTGTAGAATTGAAGAAATTAATCTTCGGCTCCGCCAACATAACATGTAAGATTTGTTTTTTCTATGTAAGCACCACTTCTCAGGGATTCATAGACGTCCATTCTTACTACCGTTAAACGGTAGTAAGAAAATGTCAAAAACTGAATATAGACAGCAAAAAAACTCAAAAGTGTACGTTTTGGACAAGAAATACTCAATGTTTTTGACGAAAACTCAATACTCGAAATGGTGCAAATTATTTCAGTGATGTGAAAATCATCGCCGATCCTTCGACAATTTGTCTTCGAACGTTTGGGGATTTCCAGTTCTAGAAATAATTTCCGTCTCCGCGAGTTCTTGCCGATTATACCTCACCATAGGCTCTCGGTTACTATCAATACTCGACGGGAAGCAAAAAATACGGTTTCGGAGATTAATTTTCGGGACCGGGAATTGCCGATTCAATGACTTCGCATAATCAGAATTCGTTAGCCAATGAGCATCAAGAAATTACCGGGGCCGAGGTAAATATAGCTCCACGAGAGGTGGCCGGATTTATTGACAGTTCCTTTGTTCTGAAGTTCGACGGCGACCATGCGATGGACGTAAAGTAGAAGTCCGAGTTCAAGACATCATTCTGCTTGACAGCTGCTACATCTTACGTGAAAATCCGCTGATGATGTAAGGATTTTATAGCGTCTCTTGCAAGCGTTATATGATGATTATCTTTGAATGTTTATGATAGTTTGTGATCTCTTACCGCTGTTGTTGTTGCTACAAAGTTGAAACACGAGGTCCAAGGGAGGTAACTTTGTTATATCAAATAATCAAGTTGAAAACAAAAAAGTTTGATTTCCTACAAACATTACCATGGTCTTGAAATCTATTAAAATAAGTGAGCAAGTTACAATACAGAACATGTGTTTTTTTTGTCATTCAGATGACCATTATCCAAATCACATTAGATAGCTCACCTTAGTATTACAGAAACTATTTGTTCATATCTTAATTGGTAGGGTGGTAAAAACATTCAAAAACTCAATATCGACTTGTGGGTGGGCCGTAAAAACTTGGAAAAACTCAATTTGAGCATAAAAAGAACTCAATAGTTTATATTGGGTAGTAAAAATTTGGACTTCTATGAATCCCTGCTTCTCCTTTGAATTGACCAATCAAATCTTCTCAAACAGGAAGATATCCCTTGTTGCTATGGAGTTATCAAACAGGAAGATATCTCTTGTTGCTATGGAGTTATCAAACAGGAAGATATCCCTTGTTGCTATGGAGTTATCAAACAGGAAGATATCCCTTGTTGCTATGGAGTTATCAAACAGGAAGATATCCCTTGTTACTATGGAGTTATCAAACAGGAAGATATCCCTTGTTGCTATGAAGATATCAAACAGGAAGACATCCCTTGTTCAGAGTTCGAATTTGGCACCTGTCCGTCAGTCCGAGACTGGTAAAAAATCAAACGGACTGGTGTGAGTGACTGAACAACAAGTCCGTCGGACTGGTAACAAAAAAGCTCTCAGTTCATTGTGTAAACTATTTCTCTGGATATCTCCGCACAATTTGTAAAGAATGAAAAACGAAATGTTTGTTTTCGGTTACTCGACCGAGTCTAAATAAATTGTGGGAGTCTAAAAAAAATTCCAACGAAATCACGACCACGGCCGTGTTTTACGACAACAACAACAACCGTAAAGCGGTGTGAACACCGTCAGCATACCGTAAAGTGTGACTGTAATGCAGCATGGCAATGCAGGTTGGCGATCTTTTCAGAAAATAAAGCTCCCAATTGCAGGTCGGGAATCGAGAAATCAGCAACATGATTACGCTTCAGTCGACCTGATCATGTTTACCAGGATAATTTTAAACATATTCTCCATCAACTTCGAAAGAAATCTACTGATTTTTGGCTTGAAATGGTGTTTGTTGAAGCAGTGTTTTTCGCGATGACACGTGCAGTCAAAGTCGCCGTCAAAGTCTAGCCGATGGGGTCTGTCGTCTGTGATTATCTTCACACGCGCTCAAGAAATTCAAGAAATGCACAATTATTAATTTCTTATTTAGTAGCAACCATAACAGAGCACAAAATATTCATGATGACAAATGTTCCCACATGATCTTTTATTTAATATTAACGGACTAGTAAAAATATTTGCGGACTGGTAACATTTTTGGCTCACCAGTCCGGCGGACTGGTTCAAATTTTTCTTAAATTCGAACACTGTTGTTGCTATGGAGTTATCAAACAGGAAGATATCCCTTGTTGCTATGGAGTTATCAAACAAGAAGATATCCCTTGTTGCTATGGAGTTTCTGTAACAATGCATTATCAGAGAACTTGCGGTGCATGTACATGTACTGTTCCAACAATAAAAGCCCTACAGTAAGCAAGTTTAATGGGAGTGATGGCACAATACTCTCCTGGGAACCCCCTTGGTTGTATTGCTCGATGTCGACGTATCGATTTGTTGTCGTATCCATAACTGAAGGCGGTTAAGATGCGTGTCTGCAACTGGCATTAGCTTGTCATTCTGTTCATCTTGTCGACATAACGTGTGTCTACTGGCTATTTTTTCTCTCCCAATTTCCAAGTTTGTCACGTTTCCGTGGAAGCAAATCTTGTTGCAATTTCAAACCCAGCATGGACAATTTAGAACTGAAATGAGCCTCTGGGTTTCAGGCGAAATGTGAAATATTCATTTTGATTGAGGCCTTGTGTTCATATACACTCTTCTCTCCCATTTTTAGAAGTCACTGGTCCGACATGGTGTTGGAAATAAGTTGTTAATCAATACTTGTTTACCATAGCCTATTATGATACTATTGGCCACATAGACTATAATGCGGTGATAAGAAATTATCACCACCGATAACACGTATGTATGTGTACATGTCTAATAAAACAGAAACAGCATGCTTGCTTGACCAGATTGTATTTCTGGGTGATGGTACAGGGCTCATCAAATTCATTAGACTGACTGATCATATTCGAGACTAAATCTGAAGGTACGTACATTACAGACGTTCAAGACTAAATCTGGAGGTACGGACATTACAGATGTTGAGGCCACTGTTAGTTGATTGTTCGTTTCTCATGACCCTCGCGCATCTAAATTTTAGGGGCAAATAATTAAAATTCATGTGGGATTTAATAATCCAAGACCCATAATTAATAATTATCACACTCAGCATGTCTATGTTTACAAACCAAGTCATGAGAAACAAATAATCAACTAACAGTGGCCTGACTAGAGGAAAGAAAACCTGATCTTCTAAGGCAAACATGGCCAGTTTACCCTCAGAAGATTGGATTCGGCCATAATTTTGCCTCAACACTTCATCAATCAATCAAGTTTATTATATGAATTTGGTATACGCAGTATTCAGAGGCAAAATAATAAAACAAAGAGTTACATTCTCTTCAGCAGCAAAGTACCTAATAATTTGATCTATATATGGGTCATTCCATTAAATGGGGTCACCACTAAGCAATCAAATATAAAATGAGTGAATTTCCTAAAATATTATGCTAATTTGGAAGACATTTATTCCTGTTTAAGGCCAGATACAAGCAGATATACATAAGATAACGTCTTCGTTATATGTACACCCATTACTTTCAGAGGACCATCGGTGTCCGCATATATGAGGACACCCACGGATCCCAAAAATGTGACATTGCAAACTGATGCTGAAGTAAAAACTAACAGTATGTCCAGGGAAGCTCTTGGTGAAGTCTTTAAGCTTAAGTGAAGCACCATGGACACATTTAACGGACACAAAAAGCCAGATTACTTTCTATCCCAGACAGACGACTGAGCAATTAGCCAGTCTCGTGGCATTTCGGATACCAAAGACTGAAGTCTAGAGGTAAATTGTGGGAATCACAGCGGTTCTAACAGGCCTGTTGAATGATCTCCAGGGATGTCCACTAATCAACTCCAAACTCCAATGATACTGTCCAGTTACCCCATTGATCCCCACAGATAGGTTGGAGAAACAATAATTAAGGCCAAAAGAAAAAGTATTTTGTTTAGGATTACTGGTAGTGCATTGTCTCCCTTGACCAAGATTAGATTCACCAACTTGACTTTTTTCGTAATGTGATGTTCGGTGTTGCAACTGTTTATAATAGTGTTGGAATATGAATGTTTCAAGATGAACTTTTTGAGAATAAAAAGGCCACAAAATATTTCAATAGTTGCAACTGTTTATATAGTGTTGGAATATGAATGTTTCAAGAAGAACTTTTCGAGAATAAAAAGTCCACCAAATATTTCAATATCTGTATCACTGCATCACTGTTTCCGAGGATCTTTGATCAGAAACAGATTATTTTCATGGCCATAATGATCAGTTCCGGGATTTATTGTGTAGCCCATGTACATATTGATTTATTCGCAAGGTGGTTGACTACATAAATTAGAATGAATCTGTGGTACTTCTGAGGTACTACATCTCACTACATGTAGATTTGAGACAGTTAATACATGCAAATATGTGTCCAGAAATGAATATCCCTTAAAATAGAAAAAAGCAAACAAGGTTTTCTTGGAAGAGATGATTTAGTGATAATAGTTCTCAACATGACATTCTTGTTAGCAACACCTTGTGTCAGTTGCAGGAAATTTGAGTGGTTACATTATTAGGACTTGATATGCCAGGTACAGGTATCAAAATAGAGGTAAAAAGTTGAATGTCATGTGACCGTTATATACAGGAAATTATTGTCAGTTTAAGCATTGCCAGTTCTCAAGCATGTTGATTTTGGCAAACAAGACACCTACATGTATTGAGGTTGAAATGTCAAGGTCACTGGAGACCAGAAGATGGAGAGTCATTGAAAATCACATTTCTGTGAGTGAATGCACAGGGTTCCGCCCACGCTAGGCGGAAGTACCCGGGACTAATTTCTGTCGCCCGACACTAAAGCAAAAAAAGATGCACCCAGCACTCAAAAATGTCAGTAACTTTAATGGTACTTGCAAAATATGTCGGCATTATACATTTCTAAGTAGCTCTGCCATATTTTCCCTGATCCACGCTTCCTGAACATCTGCCGTAAATTGTTCGAGTTGTCTCAAATTAAAATATTCGGGAACCCTCATGATCATCCTGATCGCTGTTAGTCTGTGGTATTGCCGAAGGCTACCAAAATCCAAGAATCTCGTGTCAGGCGAGCTGTATATGCCAAGTTGCATGAAGGAAGCAAACCATTTGATCAGAGAATGGAGATTATGTCACCTGCTACTATTAGAGAATGGCTCCCTACTGATGCCTGATTTGATTCTTGTATTGTAACATATCTCAGTGATCTTGACCTTTCTCACTTCAAATTTGTGCTTCTTTTCCAGTTTCTTGTCTTATTTAGGACTAGAAACATTTACTTCTCAACTGTGCACCAGAGACAGAGCACCATTCCCTGTGGACACTAATTTCAAAAAATCACCTATAGCTGCGTGGGGGAAGGGGGAACCCCTCTCAGGCTCTTCCCCCCCCCCCCCCCACGTCCTCTCTCCCCCCTCTCAGACTCTTCGCTCCTTTAATTGGTAGCTTTGCTCCCTCTGGTGCCCGGCACTAAATAAGTTCTGGGCATGCATTAGTGGGGGTGATGTCCTCAGTACCAAGATTAAGCTCAAACGGTCAAAGTTACTGACCATCAACAACTCTTTGAAACATGAAAAAACGACAGACCATATTAATAGTGCTGTAACAATGATGTTATCCACAGTACCAATATGGCTCTTGTTTTCCATTATTGCACAACAATGTGTGAACTATTTCTACAAAGACTAGACAGAAGATGTGAAAGTCTTTTGGACCAAAAGTATATAGAATAAATCAATGCACTGGTCGAAGATATTGCCTGATGCATTCTTCCTAAACCATAAGTATACAGTGTACATTTAAAACTCTTGAGATATGGAATCGATCATGGAAGACTCATGGGATTAAAAACTGAAATAGGACTGTGTGGGTGTGAGCTTGACATTCAATTCACGTTAATAACAGGATCTGAACTGTTCCGTCAAGGCCGCTGGTGCTTTTATTTCCCAAGTCTCGTAGATTTCAGGAAACAATTACATGAATATCTAGCAAAAAGAGTAGGGCCTACTTACTATTATGACCACTTGTGTATGGATCATGTTACTTTGATCTTTGACATTGAACAATCCACATGTAACTTATCTAATATTCTCATCTTACTCATCTATATATAAACATGATTAATCTGAAGTAGGCTACATACAATTTTTTCAGAATTTGAACACGAAAATCTCCTACACATTCCCATGAAGTTCCATGTTTCCTTTAGTGAGAACATTTACCAATTTGTTATGGAATTGGAAAAATATTTAAACATAGAGTAAAGCCTATAGTAATTTAATCACCCTATAAAAATTCAATCAACCTCAATTTTTTCTAGGACAAACTTCAATCATTCATTCTGCTGTAATAAATGTGATCTCCCTCTAAAAATCATTCAAATAACCACAGAATGTTGGATTTTTTGCATGATTTTGGGTCATTTTGTTATCTTCCTGTCCTAATAAATTTGATCACCCCCCGATTTTAAGGTGAGAAATTCCACTTCCTGTACTCATGATTGTAGTCAGCGGTCTTGTTTCCTGCAAAAACGTTTGAGTCTATATGTGCGTTTGAGCTCAATGTCTGGCTTTTGGAAGCATGACAGAACTAACGGTGTATATCTCTTGAGATATTCGAGAATTCCCACAGCAAAGGCAAGTCTATTCATTCTGAAATACGGGTGATATTGACTTGAGTTCTGCCAATGTTGGTCAAAAACGTTTTCCATGTAAACTTGACAAAAGAGGAGCTTAACCAATCTTCCTGAAGGATTCTCGGTGGTATTGATGTCAATAGGATCATGTAGGTCTTCCAAGAGGAAGTTTTGATAGTTTCATTTTGTCTGCGAGTCCAAACAATCTGCGTGGAATCAGAATTGATCAGTACATCAGTCTGGGTAATCGCATATCTTCTATTGATCTGACTGTTGATTTTCCATCTGAGATTCTTGTTGTAATTTCCGTTTTCTTATTGACTCTTGATATGATAACATGGCCTAAGTAGCGTACAGCCATTATTTCTTGTTATTTCTTGGTCAGTTCCTCTAAACTTCATTCTCATGGTATCAGATTTTATACTGCCTACTGTCAGATATATCCTCTGATTGCACTTTTGTTAAAACCATAGCGCCGGCTTTTGTGCGCATGGCTTTCGGCCAATCAGCATCATCCGTTACTAAGTGGAGTGAAGTGGGCTTAGAGTGTCACTGCTAAAGAAGATGCTTTACTCTTGTCAAATCGTTAAGCGTCTGAATTATTCATTCTTTGTAAAATAAGCTGGATGCGTTCTCCATCTCTCTCATATATGCTTCATGTGTCGATCAAAATCGATAAAGACCTAATCCACATGTCTCATACTACATGTAATGCAGTCAGAGGATGTTATACCGACAGTGTAGGATGTTAAAAACTCTGAGTTTGGGAGAATGCTAAACCTGAGTTTGAATGTCAAAACATTTATTCTGAATAACTTATGAGTTCTTTTGATTGTGGAATTCATGAAAAATTACCGTGTGGAGTAAGCATAAAATATAGATGAAATAAACTTGGACAGAAAAAGGATGCTAATAATTGACAATTCTGTTCATTGTATTGAACATTATTATCTCCATTGTCCCATTGAAATCAACACCAGCAAATGGCAGTTATTAATTGAGATAATGCTCGATGCGGACTCTGCTGGGGAAATAACCTCTTCAAAAACCCAATGTCTCAATATACACAGCTCCTCAGATCAGCTCGCTTTTCATCTGCTATACATGTACATGTACACCTGAACAATACAGCAATTTGCGTGTACGAGGAATATCACTTCCTGTTTGTATTCTTTGAATAGAGAAACTGAACTTCTGAAAGGAAAACATGTAGGTACATCTGTACTTGTAAATGTGGGGGGCTCTGTGTTTGCCATAAATATACATGTACATCTGTACTTGTAAATGTGGGGGGCTCTTTGTTTGCCATAAATATACATGTACATCTGTACTTGTAAATGTGGGGGGCTCTTTGTTTGCCATAAATATACATGTACATCTGTACTTGTAAATGTGGGGGGCTCTTTGTTTGCCATAAATATACATGTACATCTGTACTTGTAAATGTGGGGGGGCTCTTTGTTTGCCATAAATATACATGTACATCTGTACTTGTAAATGTGGGGGGGGGGCTCTTTGTTTGCCATAAATATACATGTACATCTGTACTTGTAAATGTGGGGGGCTCTTTGTTTGCCATAAATATACATGTACATCTGTACTTGTAAATGTGGGGGGCTCTTTGTTTGCCATAAATATACATGTACATCTGTACTTGTAAATGTGGGGGGCTCTTTGTTTGCCATAAATATACATGTACATCTGTACTTGTAAATGTGGGGGGCTCTTTGTTTGCCATAAATATACATGTACATCTGTACTTGTAAATGTGGGGGGCTCTTTGTTTGCCATAAATATACATGTACATCTGTACTTGTAAATGTGGGGGGGCTCTTTGTTTGCCATAAATATACATGTACATCTGTACTTGTAAATGTGGGGGGGGGGCTCTTTGTTTGCCATAAATATACATGTACATCTGTACTTGTAAATGTGGGGGGCTCTTTGTTTGCCATAAATATACATGTACATCTGTACTTGTAAATGTGGGGGGCTCTTTGTTTGCCATAAATATACATGTACATCTGTACTTGTAAATGTGGGGGGCTCTTTGTTTGCCATAAATATACATGTACCAGTAGTCCAGGGTAGGGCTGATTGTTGATGGCATCGCCATTATGACGGAAGAAATAGAGCACATATTTTAGTATCCATGAAGAATAAACTGGTAACTCATGATAAGGTGTGACAATTACATGTATCCCAATTGGTGACATTCCTCACCAATTGGTGACATTGGTGACAATGTAGACACAAGCAACTGAATAAATTTGGGCATCTTGACCTGGATGATCAGTCAGCTGTAGTTCTGTATGGGATATCTGGCCTTTCCCCTCCATCATAGTTTGTGTCCATAAAGTTTCATCATCGATTTTCTCCTTAACTTAGCCACTGTGTTATTGGCCTGTCACTTTCTGGCTGCGTTATCAGCCAATCAGTTTGGACGGCATTATCAGTCAATCAATGGCTGCATTATCCGTCAATCACTTAGGACTGCATTATCAGCCAATCACTTTATGACTGTTATTAGCCAATTTTATGGTTGCATTGTCAGCCAATCACTTTATGGCTGAATCACTTTCTGGTTTTGTTATTCGCCAATCGCTTTATGGTTGGGTTAATAGCCAATGACTTTCTGACTATTATGGGTCAATCACTTTATGGCTGTGTCTCAGTCAATCACTTCATGGCTGTGTATTTAGCAGCCAATCATTTTGTGGCTGTGTGGTCAGCCATGGTATCAACCAATCATTTTCTGGCTGTGTTATAAGTGAATGACTTCATGGCTGTGTTATTAGCCAATCAAGTCTCAAGTCCTCACATGCTTATAGAATGTTGTATCAGTATGTGTATTGGTGATATCATATACATGTATCGTACCTTATCTGATCCACTTTCAACTTTCTTAAATCTGTGAGTGATTTATCACATCAATAAAAGCTGATCTTTGAACTTTGTCAATCCTGTCACTGGCCACTTCCTGGAACTGACATGTTCAGTTTGATCAACAGTTTTGCAGTCATCAAGTACATTATATAACCACAATATATGAGATTAGTATTCACGGAGATGAAGTCTGATTCACAGCTCAAAGTCTGTCCAGTACAGGCCCATCCTGTACGTACAAGTAAGTTACTGGCATTCAGGCCTTGCTTTTCGCCAAAATTTACGTGAATCCAAACAGATTCTCGCAATATAACTCTGTGGGAATCCACGAGAATTCAAAGCTATGATTTACGGATTGCAGAAATTTTACGGGAATCTGTTGAATTCCCGTGAATTATTTGTGGGAGTGCTGACGGGAATCAAATTCCCGTGGGAAAGCAAGCCCTGGGATTGCACAATAATTTTCACAGATCGACAAGTCTATATTGATGTCTGAGCTATAAACTACAGTACAGGACTGCAGAATGTGAATTCATGCAATCTGCACTGTTTTAATGTAATATTTTCTGACAGCAATTTCTATTATATTGAATGTGTATTGTGGTAAAATTGACATCGTCAAATGTTGGTTTTAATGTCTTCCACAAGGCTTTGAAAATGTTTGAACATTCCAATGCATCCATAGTATAAAGCTCTAATCATTTCATAAGAGTTAACCTTTATGAATCGACCTAAATTATACATGGAGGGCCTACATTGTACATGTAGATCTGCAGGTTACACTCAGCTGAATAATACACTCTGCACCCAATATGAATTGTTACATTAATAATACACTCTGCACCCAATATGAATTGTTACATTAATAATACACTCTGCACCCAATATGAATTGTTACATTAATAATACACTCTGCACCCAATATGAATTGTTACATTAATAATACACTCTGCACCCAATATGAATTGTTACATTAATAATACACTCTGCGCCCAATATGAATTGTTACATTAATAATACACTCTGCACCCAATATGAATTGTTACATTAATAATACACTCTGCACCCAATATGAATTGTTACATTAATAATACACTCTGCACCCAATATGAATTGTTACATTAATAATACACTCTGCACCCAATATGAATTGTTACATTAATAATACACTCTGCACCCAATATGAATTGTTACATTAATAATACACTCTGCACCCAATATGAATTGTTACATTAATAATACACTCTGCACCCAATATGAATTGTTACATTAATAATACACTCTGCACCCAATATGAATTGTTACTTTAATAATACACTCTGCACCCAATATGAATTGTTACATTAATAATACACTCTGCACCCAATATGAATTGTTACATTAATAATATTCTGCACCCAATATGAATTGTTACATTAATAATACACTCTGCACCCAATCTGAATTGTTACATTAATAATACACTCTGCACCCAATATGAATTGTTACATTAATAATACTCTGCACCCAATATGAATTGTTACATTAATAATACACTCTGCACCCAATATGAATTGTTACATTAATAATACACTCTGCACCCAATATGAATTGTTACATTAATAATACACTCTGCACCCAATATGAATTGTTACATTAATAATACACTCTGCACCCAATCTGAATTGTTACATTAATAATACACTCTGCACCCAATATGAATTGTTACATTAATAATACACTCTGCGCCCAATATGAATTGTTACATTAATAATACACTCTGCACCCAATATGAATTGTTACATTAATAATACACTCTGCACCCAATATGAATTGTTACATTAATAATACACTCTGCACCCAATATGAATTGTTACATTAATAATACACTCTGCACCCAATATGAATTGTTACTTTAATAATACACTCTGCACCCATGAAGCCTGTTACTTTAATAGTGCACTCTGAACCCACATGGCCTGTTACATAAATAATGCACTCTGCACCCATGCGACCCCACTAAGATAATCAACTGACCCCAACTAAGAGATAATGCACTCTGTACCCATATGGCCTGTTACATCAATAATGTACTCCTCGCCCATACATATGACCTGTTACATCAATAATCTGCACACATATGGACTGTTACATTTATATTGTAATGTTGAAAACGACGTTAAATCCTACTCACTCACCCTTTATATTGCGCTCTGCATCCATATGGCATGTTACATTTATATTGCACTCTGCACCCATATGGCATGTTACATCGAGAATACACTCTACACCCATACAACCGGTTCTGTTAATAATATGCTCTGCACCATATGGCCTGTTACGTTAATAATACCCTCTGCACACATATGGCCTGTTATGTTAATAATACATTCTGCACCCATATGACCTCTTACATCAATATTACATTCTGCACCCATATGGCTTGTTATGATAATAATGTATCTCTGCACTCATATGGCCTGTTACATCAATAATAGCACTCGGATGTTAGCCACCCAGAATAAGGTCATGTGCAAAGTAAAGTTGTGTGTTTGTGCGTACATGTATGGATATAGTGATGTGATTCTCCTGCAAAAAAAAAAGTAAAAAATATCTTTATGTACTTCCTGTAAATTATCTTGATGTGTTAATAGTATAAATAGCATAGATTAGAAACAATTTCTATGCATGTAGAAAGACTGGCAGGGGCATTTGAAACTGTTGATTGTGGCCAGATGGCACTAATAACCTGCCATCCACTAATATTACCATGAAATGAACCGATAAAAATGTTAGGTGATTCAGGCAGTTCACCAATACACATTATGGAAGATATCGATGCACAATAGTTATGCTGTGTAGTTTCAACAAATACACCATAAATATTTCTCAAACCCACATGCACATGTAGAAGTTTTCTCAAAAACAGTGCAATTCATCATTTTCTGTGCTAACATCGCGTCAAAAAGTTTTAGGGCCATGAAATGAACCGATAAAAATGTTAGGTGATTCAGGAAAACGACCGAACTTTCTGAAGAAAAGAATTATATGGCTCAGCGGTCCAACTAATTTTATGAGACTTTTAGGCAAATAAATTGAGCAAACCCAAACATACTAACCTTAGTTGGGATATGCCTAGCCATGAATTCATGATACAATGACTGTATATATACATGTATGATGTAAGATCAGTGCTAGCAAAATTTTCCATCACTGATTGAGAGAATATCGAGTCATGTGAGGTGCAACTAAGATCATATCATTATCAGGAGCCTTACACTTCAGATGCTTTCACTGCCAGTCTCACAAAATACACTTTTCAACTTCCTGATGTCAACACAAACATGTACCAGTACAATTTTGGGTACATCTTTCCAAACATGTGTGTCTAACAGTGTCTATTTGACAGATGACCTGTTAATTATTATCTGTTTCAGTTTTAAGCCAACCGAATGACAGCACATGGACTTTGGGCAGGACGAGCCCACCAGGCCTTTTAAAATATACACATCCACCAGGCCTTTTACAATACACATCCACAGGCCTTCTGAAATACATGTAGGCTGATATCGACCAGGCCTTTTACAATATTTACACCAACATTCACCAGGCCTTTTGCAATACCCATGCCTGTAGTAATACAATAATATTTAATACACCATGGCAAAGATTCATGCTGTAACTTGACTGGCATCTGGTCAGTATTCATGATATTGGACAATATTAATTAAAAAAACTTCAGTTAGGCAAATCACTTTGAAAGAATCTAAAGTGTTATCAGTAATCTCTGCTGAACTCTCTCTGTGCCCTACAACTACTTGATGATCAGTGGGAAAAAGTAAGTTTCAGTGATTGCCTGGCACTGGCATGCAGGAATGAGGAAATTGCAGACAAATAGTTTCATGATATAATTATTACTGGAAAGCTTGGATTATCACCTTTGAGATTATGTGTCCAGTTCATTTCTGCTGATGATAGTGTTGATACCAGTTTGTAACTGTCAATATGGTAATTACAGATCCAAAGAGTCAAAATCCAGAAATTGTCTGTTTACAAAAAAGAAAAAAAGAAGGAAGAAATGGATTAAATGTGGAAAATCTATTATTTCTAGCTGTTTGATAAAGCTATCCATGTGTATTAATGTATTTAAGTTCATGAGCAAACATCTTTGATAAGATCGGTAAGGCTTTGGTGTAAGACCTCCCATTGAAAAGGTAATATCCTGGACAAAAGGCTGACAATACAACTTGCAGCAGATCCTTTGTCAATTATATTTCGTGAGTCCTACACCAAATCGTTGCCATCAGATCCCACTCAAAGGAGTTTTCATTAAGGATTAACTCTTATGGTGTCCTGATAAGGGCTATGCAGTATGCACATGGTGTGTTTTCAAGGTGTTTTCAGTATACTTAACACATTTTCTCACAGATCTGGCTTGACACTGTGGAGGCTTATCAGTAATTGACATTGCAAGGCTGGGTGTAATATATTGTGTGTATATCACAACCTCAAGTGTCAGGGTGATTGTCACCCACAGTACAGTTGTAATATCATAAAACTGACCAGGATTTACTAAGAAATCACTGGTGCCCATGCACTGTGGTATTGTCCAGAGAAGATCATGGCACTTGGTGTGTGATTCTTGTTTCTCTGCCCTCATACCACCTTCTTGTGAGTGGAGTTCTCTAGTTTCTGACTTGTCCTCAAGTCAGTGTGTCTAAGAAAACAGCTTTGAGGCATTTGATTGCAGCTGGACAACACACTGAGCAGTATTAATCCCCCCTTTAACAACAATGCCCTTGGGGGAGGGCATTACAGGCAGTGGGCACTGGTCAAATTAAGTCCGCTCTGTCCATTGTCTGCACTGACCAGGTGTGGTTTAGACTGCACTGGTGAACTTAACAGATGGTGGCACGAGCTCACACCCAAGAGCTCACACCTTTCCCTTGTTGTCAAATGTGGACTGAAGCGGTTGATACTGTGACATGAGCATGTATAGTTTCAGGGCTAGATAGAGCGTCAAGGAGAGAAGAAGTACATTTGTTGTTCCAAAACTTCGAATCAATGGCGATTGATACATGTACCTCATTGAAATAACTACATAGAATGCTGGTTTGGATTTGTATCCATAGGTGTTGTCCAAAAACGAGAAAAGTTCTGTTGTATGAACTTTGTATTTTGGACAAACAAGTGCATTCTGAACTGAATCAGCAACAACAACAACTGGAAGGAAAATTATCAATTTCATGAGAATTGATTCCTATACATGTACATGAAGGCCTATGCTAGGGGTCAATCAGTGAATATGTTTTGGGATATTTTGTTGTATGGACGTGTTCTTCGATAACAACAACAACATCATAGGCAGTTTTGGAATTCGATTGGCCATCTCAAGATGGATAGTCTCAAAGTGATTAACAGTAATTGTGAGACTCACGTTATTACAAGATTTTACGAGGACTGTAATTCATCCAATCATAATGATGACGAGGATATGAGTTACACAGATGAACGAACCAGCAACCTTAGTAGTTTGAGTAAGTATAAATCTCGCTCAAGTGAGGCCACATCAAAATGCGACTCCAAGATTGGGTGAAAGTTTGAAGTGACCAAACTAGCAGAAATTAGGCAAATTTGTTTATTTTTTATATATCATACTTATATATTCGTTTCCATTTTGGTGTGTTAAAGTTGAAAACACTTGCAAGGAATGACAAATTGTACAAGTCGCATATGAGAACTGTGACACACTGCCCAAAATGACTGCAGACTGCACATGTGACACACTGCCCAAAATGAATGCAGACTGCACATGTGACACTGAATGCCCAAAATGAATGCAGACTGCACATGTGACACAATACCCAAAATGAATGCAGACTGCACATGTGAAACACTGCCCATGTGAAACACTGCCCAAAATGAACTGCAGACTGTGCATGAATCAACGAGGGGCCATCCAATGAGGTGTAAAAACCAGTGACATATTTGGAGCTTTTCTCATTCGAAACAGAAAGTAGGTCACTTCACCCACAAACCGTTTCAGGCGTAACTGTTCAGTCTTAAACTCCAGTCAGTTACTAAATGTTTAGCTACACATGTACGTTGTTTTTACCCCTGTGATTTGATCGTTCGGGAATAGTTGTCACCCCGTCTGTCTGTCCATCGTTGTTACAGCGAAATGATGGACCAGAAGCCTATTGAAGATGACTGTCCTTCACCTAAATACAATAGATTTGACGGCAGATGCTATACAGTACAAGCATGATTTGATTTACCGGAGCTCTGTTGGAGATGACTCACCAGGCCATTTTTGAAAGTCAAATTAAAAGAAAAAAAATATATATATTTATTACTGTTAGCACATTGCTTGAAGGAAGATCTTTAGTCAAGCATTTCAAATTCATACAACATATATGCAGTTGATGGACGAGGAGCACATCAAAGATGACTGACCTCGACCTATTTTCTCAAGGTCAAAATATATGGTAAACAATGCTGTTAGCAAATCTCTCAAAGGATTAGATCTGTCCTTCCTAAATCCACACATATATGCTCATTGACTGGAATCAGTTTGAATATGGATGACCTTGGCCTATTTCTCGATATCAATTTATATATGATAGTGCTGTGTGTAGTACAAATTACATGTATATGTTGCGTTTTCTAGATTTATACCACAGATACAGATGTGCTTATTAATCAACCCCATTGAAGTTGACTGACCTTGACCTATTTTTTAAATGTCACTCTGTCATACTGAAAAATAAGTTATATAGTTACATGTATAACACCATTGAACATATTTCTTGAAGCATAGCCAAACTGTTCAAATCTATACAAGATACACATGATGGCAATGAACCTGGAGCACATTGAAGATGATCAAATTTTCGCACATTTTACAAGATCATATTACATGTATATGACAAACGTGGGTTCCATGCTGTTAACACAATACATGTATCTCATGAAAGACTTGATAGCTAGCCATCCCGAATTCACACCACATTGCATCTGATTATAAAGCAGAATGATATAATCGATGTGGCATTCCTTTAAATTTAGTTAGTGATATCAGTTGTTAGTGACATAAGTAGTTAGTGACGTAGTTAGTGACACCTGCATTAGTTAGTGACATCAGTACTTAGTGGCGTATTTGGTGACATCAGTAGTTAGTGACATAGTTAGCAACATCAGGAGTTAGTGACATCAGTAGTTAGTGACACCAGTACATAGTGACCTCAGTAGCTAGTGACACCAATACTTAGTGACCTCAGGAGTTAGTGACATCAGTAGTTAGTGACATCAGTAGATAGCGACATCAGTACCTAGTGACCTCAGTAGTTAGTGACATCAGTACTTAGTGACTTTGTGACCTCAGTAGTTAGTGACCTCAGTAGTTAGTGACATCAGTAGTTAGTGACACCTGTAGATAGTGACCACAGTAGCTATGTAGATATTTCATTAGTTAATGAAATCAGAAGTTAGTGACATCAGTAGTTAGTGACATCAGTAGTTAGTGAAACCATTACCTAGTGACCTCAGTAGTTAGTGACCTCAGTAGTTAGTGACCACAGTTAGTGACCACAGTTAGTGACATCAGTACTTAGTGACTTTGTGACCTCAGTAGTTACATGTAGTCACCTCAGTGACTACAGTACTTAGTGACTTAGTGACATCATTACTTAGTGACCTCAGTAGTTAGTGAGATCAGTACTTAGTGACCTCAGTACTAAGTGACCATAATAGTTAGTGACATCTGTAGATATACAGGTAATATACACCAGACTCCTGTGCTAGACATCCAACTTAGACAGTAAATTATTGTCCGGTCTGGCAATTGGATCAGTTGACCTTTTAAGGAAGCAGACATTGACATGAGACTGGTTGTGAATTTATTGACCAGCCATTGCCTGCCTGTGCATACCATTGTTGATAATGGCCCGAATCTTCAATAGAACTGATACAGTTTATATGAATGATGAGTTGATTATCAGAAACAACTCAATACATTATGCCAGCATAATAGAGAGACAGCGGTATTACAACACAAGAATGTGGAATTAATTTTCGCCGGCTAAACAGCCTTGTTCAGACTTGCTGTCTGTAATGTACGTGTACACATAGACATAATGAGCAGGCAGCATACTAATATTGCCAAATCTTTGCTGTATCTCATTGTCTGTATACATACACAGTCCATGTGCATGCAACCGAATTGTCCAGTATCCGGAACGAAAATGTCAGCGGTAACTCGTAGCTTGTCAGCCCCGACCGGCTGTCGGGACAAAGACATGATGGAAGCCAAGAAATTGTCCAAATTGTATACCAGAGGGCGTTCTTTGAGTCGACACCGTGACCGACACCAGTCTAGGGCTCCAACAGGTACTAAGGTATACGTTACATACAAAAGATAATTTGTATCAATGCGGATACAGGAAGGAATCATTTTGGGAATCAGTGTCCATATTTATTTTTGGCTTGTCGATTGTTTTTGCTCCAGGGTCTGGGTGGACGTTTTATTGAATTTGAAGGGTCAGCAAATTGTCTTGAGGGTTTCGGTACAGTTTGTATACATTGGGTGTGAAGATGAAGCATATTGGTTCAGCAAGACCCTGCAGGAAGAAGTCATTCTGGAGACCACATACTCCTGTGAAAATTAACACATTTGGTCATGGGACATGTTGGAATGATCAGTTTGCAGCCATATCCAGTGGTGAAGCAGTCATTATCACATCGTGAATTAAGCTAGACTTCATTATCCAGCTTGATATTATACTCGTTTGGTTCATCAGACTTGTCATTTCTGAATGTGAGAGAGGCTGACATTGTCCCTATATATGCATGGTTCATCAATGGTCAAACCTGGGCAAGATGGGCATTGATCTACATGCAAGATGTAAATGTCAGAAATAGCAATCTGGCAAAATAATACTATCCTGGAAACCCATGACTCACAGGGGTCAAAATATTGCCCACTGAACCTAAAATTGCCATGGGCGAAGTTTTTCTATCTCCTCCTGTTGATAATATTCTTGAAGGGCCCCATGAGGGTGTGGTCGTTGCATTTCCATGGCAATCCGGGAATAATGCTCTTCTACGACATATTTCAAAATTGAAATGTTTTCGAGGTCAGTGATGTCTCGTGTCTATTTATAAGTTCTTTGAACATTGAACACCCAGATCAGGCCTTGTGATTTGTACGGGCCCTGGCGAGTGATTAAAGCACACCTAAAATCGTGCGAGGTGTGTGGTTAGCACACCTAAAATGCACACCTAATTTTTTTTTAAGGCGTGTGATACGGTGTTTGAAACGTTAAGGTGTGAATTGAAATAAATGTGTGCTGGCCGAGAATCCATCTCGCAGCAATGTTTCAGGATATCCAGGGGGAACTAATATTCACTGGTTTAGCTATGAAAGATATTGAGGTGATAATAAAATCAAGAAACACTGTTTTAAATTTTTTTTTTGTATTTAAAATTAACACAATCAGTTAATGAGCCAAAAGCTGAAAACAAGATTGGCAAAATAGAAATAAAACTCTGAAAAACCACAAATTGTAAAAAAAAAACTGACTAGGACTGGCACATGGCAATTTTTACATCGTCATATTCATCATTCCAATCATTCAATCCATTCACTTGCCTTCAGAAATCTGGAATGTCTGAATCAGTTTCAATTTCCGAACACTCGCGAAGTCCATCGCTGTTACGTGTCTAACCAAGTTTTGGTAGTTTCGTTTTTGCCGTAACTGACGTCGGCTACCATTTGCCTCTATACACTTTGTTTAGTTGATCGCTGTGTTTCTGTCACACTTTGCAAAAGGCCAGTACCACCTTATTGCCCACATTGTTAAAAGGAATGCAAAGTTATCCCTCAGGCTCCTTTCCCACTGACACAGGGCTGTTTTTCTAATTTGTTTCCACGTTTTTAGGCCCTGTGTCAGTTGCCATTTCACCATTTCGTTTTCAATCAAGTTGGCCCTTGACACTTGTTTCAATGATAGCGATTGGCAGGCTGCCGTGAACGAGCCAATGAAAACGCTCGACAGATCAGCTTACATATAGACCCGGACTGGCACATGGCATAGATAGATGATATAGAGCCCAGTTTTCGACAGCGTGTGTTGACGATCGGCGGAGGGGCTCAATCGTAAGTTTTCAACCGGTAATGTTTAATTTTACGTTCAAATCTACGTGAATCCGTTTAGATTCGCCCGAATGCCCTGTCAGGCGAATCTTCACGGGAATGAATTCGCGGATTCGTGTCAAAATTTGACATAGCAAAATTTTGAAGGGGATCATAAAGTATAAGGCGCGCGTTCAGAACGCACCTCAGTGCCTCTTCAGGCGCGTTATGGTGCGCGTGCGCGATCGCGCGCCTCAAATCACAAGGCCTGCAGATATATCAAGGGAAGTTCGAAGTGGGAACGTAGAAATTGGTTTGATAAAATGAAGATGAATACAACTGTACCAGGTCAGCTTTTGAAACATCCTATTTATTTATGCAACATTGTAATGCCACGATGCTATCAGTTATTATGAATGAGTAAAATCACCAGTACAACTGACCCCTAACCTTGTGCGATGTCTATCCAGCTCTTCTTCGAAAAGGATGAAAAAATCTGACAGTGGTTGCATCGAAAAGGAGGGCGAGACACTTCGATTTGATATCTGTATCTGCATCTAGAATCTGCATGCATCTTCATGCACAAGCCGATGTCTCTGCATGTTCACACTTTGAAGATGCTTCGATAGATCTGACCACCAAAAGCATTCTAAATCTGATGTGTAAATTTCATCTACAAACCAGAGACGAGCCAATCAGAAGCTAGTTCCAATGGCTGTGCGTAGGGTGTTATATTCTCTAAGTATCGATCCTAATATGGCATTAGTGGTGACCAGATACATACATGTAGGACAGTCAATCTACATGTATCTTACGACACATTTCAGAATTCAAGTGGATTCGAAGTCAATGCCATTTTAGTCCGTGAGCTACAAGGGCTCACCTTGCACCCCCCCCACTACAGACCGAAACTATGTTTTTTATGTGCTTTAGGACATGTCAAATAAGAAACAATTTGTTAACAGTCGATAAACTGGGACTCACTACCCTTTTAATCACTTCGAAATTACTCCTATGTTAATAAGTACAATTTTTGTGACAATAGGGGGTAGGGTTACAAGAATAGTCTTATCTTCCATAATTATTATCCAATCTTTATGATGTTGGCCACATATTATTCAGCATTGATTGCTACATCGAATATTTACAAGATAATATCACTATTTGTTGGGTATGACGTCACACAGGGACCATACATACAAAAGTAGCAGTAGTAGCGAAAGCGGGCGTTTTGGGGTGCGTGAGGGTGTGCTTGAGCGATTGAGGGATCATTCTTGGTTCGAATGCGTCGGGTGAGGTGTCAAAGTGAAGCCCTCGGTATGTAGACCACGGCTTGAGGGATCTCCACATGATCTGTGATGTCATTGGTGACGTCATCAGTAGGAGTAGTAGACAAAGTAGGCATTTGAGGATGCGGAGGAAGGGTTTTGGGGTAGAGATGGACCATCTGTGGTCTAAATGGACCGTGTCGGGTGTCATCTTGTAACTCTCTGCATGTAGATGCAGAGGGACACCCCACACGGTCGATTTGGACCACGGATGGTCCATCTCTACCCCAAAAACCTTCCTCCGCATCCTCCACTGCGCTGGCTCTACTGCCACGATGACGTCACCAGCTGACACAGGCCTCCGCCTGTGGCCTCCTCCGTGGTCTACCCAGCACCGAGGGCTTCACTGACACTGAACCAGATACTCAATCTCAGCACCCTCACCCAAAGCGCCCCGCTTCGCTGCTGTGGTCCTGTGACGTCGCCGCAACAAGCTGAGTGATATTATCTTGTAAATATAACTGTCAGTAACGAATATCTCAATGACAACTGTAGATTGGATATGTTTATTCTTGTAACCCTACCCTATTGTCACAAAAAAATGACTGCTAACTTACAGGAAGCCTGTTCAAAAGGAGCGAGTAATCCCCAGAAACTGATGCTAATTGACAACACATTGTTTCCGCACATAAACAAAGGGAGGCACAAATGAACTATAGCTCGAACGGTGAGCTGATACATGTATATCAAGGCCAATTCAAAGTATGGATGGAAGAATTGTGTGTATGAAGATGAGAGGGCTTTGGCCTGGTAATTATAGAACCTATTACCACTGGATGATGGATGGTACACATTTGAATAGTGATCCATGTACACACTCGTTAAACAGTAGTCCGCCTCTGATCCGAAGAGAAGCAAAGAAAATTTGTGAATTGACATGAACAGCAAAGCAAGACTAAGAAAGACAGTGAAGAATTGAAACCATTCCAGAATTGATCTTCTGGCTGCATGTAATAGCCTTTATTATCATTATACAGATGGTATGCATGCACATAATGTTTGATTGATCGGAGAAAGTAAATATAGCTTTGTGCACAACTCTGTCTTTTTTTCCCCCCCTGAGCATCGTGGTAATAGTCTTTGTAGTTTCCATCATGTGTGGGTTTTTATCTGGAGCTCAACAATCCATTTCTATCAAATTTACCATTGGATGTACATGTATATTACACTGTTGTATTTTGATTTTCACTGCAACATGGTGGAAATTCCATAATTACCAATACGTGAAGTTGTCCTTTGCATATTGTGACACAATGGTGTGAGAGTGGGCCTTTACAAGATTCAAACAAATCTTTTCAATTCAGTTCAGACATTCATGGACAGTCATTATGATATATTATCATTGAATTGTCCCCCAGATCATGCTTGTCTTTTGACATGGAGGTTTTACAATAATACCCCTGCTGATATAAATATATAGATGGCTGATATTGAAGGTGAGATTGGCATGAATAATTGAGGAACTGTGCCAATATACAGGAGTCAAAATACAGGAAAGCTTACTTTGCAAGCTTAGGGCACTTTATGGATGCAATACATCAAGATCAGGATGAAAGTGGCAGTGATAGTTATTACGTTACCTATCTCCCTTTGAACTTCAGATAGATGTTGACATTTTAGATGGATAAGACAGAGATTTATGTTGTTTTATGTCCTGGGCAAGGATCCATTATTTCTCCAGGGGCGATTATGGTAAATGTACCATAAGAACAGCCTGTATCTATGGCATCATAAATCACTGATGGCATCATAAATCACCGATGGCATCATACATCACCCCTCTGATCTCCTGTACCACTGCAGGGCTGCATAGATAGCCAAAACATCTGATGCCCAAATTCAAATGAATAAAAAAACGAAAGTGTTGTTGATCAATTCAAACAGGAAATACTCCTAGAAAAAGCTTCTGAGATATTGATCTGATTGCATAGCTGGGTATTGAATTTTATGCTGATAAACCTCTATTTCGTGATTGATCACAGGCTATTTGCGCCAAAATTCACTAACGAAAATTGGACCCTCAATAATGAATTATGAATGGGAACTGAGAGTTTGGGATCGGAACCTGCAAAAAATTCCTAGGTGCAGCACTGCATTATTGTATATACATGTAGGCCTACCATGCATGTGCAAATCAGGCATCAACGATTGCAGTGAGCGCTGAAGGCATTTTCTGAAATATTAGTCAACAGATAGTCTGAATTTGCATACCTGCCTGCCAGTGCCATCATATCTTCTCATTTCTTACTTCACAGGGATGAAGTGATGTGGGAAAGTTGGGACAAGAGTAACAATTTTTAGCATATACTCCAACTTACAGAAGTTATAAAAATATAACCTAGCCAAATTATGGAATATATTAATAACTTCAAGAACTTGTGGTGCCCATTGCATTGTTATAAAAAGTTGACCAGAGAGAAGAGTTACATGTACCCTCAAAAGATTGGATTTGACATCCAACATTCCATCAGCAAAGCCCCTTAAAACTTTGGAAGGTTAAAAAATGACATTTGTAAGGTAAAAAAATGGCATTTTGCAAATTAAACGAAAATGAGTGCAGCTCCTCAAAAAAACGGGTGTGGCATTGAGTAATACCTCATTGATAGACCTTATTGTCTTGGCTTTCCAGAAAGATATGTAATTGAGCAGAAATATATGGGATGCAATAATATATATATCTGGGTTTAAATATCATGTTTATATAAGTTTTATCAATGTACTGTATACACTTGAAGACATGAGGGTTGTTAAACATAGTAATTGTCTGGTCTGTATTAACCCTTTCACCGATTAAACCCGGTGTACGAGGATAACGAGAGTGCCACCCGTACGACCATCCCCGGTTGACTGGGTTAGCTTTAAACCTGTTGGCCATCACGATGGGTACAGCACTTTTATTTTTTTGCATTCGTTTTAACGGAAACCTATCAAACACTGTATACTTCTGGAAAGTCAAAACCTTGATCAATTTGATTCTCAAAATTGTTTGTTTGTTCCGCAAAAGAAATAAAGCAAAATTAGATGTTGAACGGAAAAAATCGGAGCGAAAAATGCGTTTTTTTCCACATACCGTGTGACTGGCCTCTCGGCAGCAAGCCGCAGAAATGAAAAAAATCATCGAAAACCTCATCCTAACTCCTGTATTTTTGATGTTACACGACTGGTAAAGCGTGGTGAATATTCCCCAGACGATTAAAACTGCCAACGACAACCGGGAAAGTTTATTTCCATATTTTTACGAGTCTTGATCCACAAAGTTTGACAACCAACTTTCTATTTCGCCAAAGATGGTTGCCGCCTTCGGACGACGAGCCAATCGGTATGCGTAATTTCGCCCACGCGACCTCCATCCGCCAACAGATAAGAAGCGCGTAGACAGTGGCTGGAAAAATGGAATTACATCATTTTCAATCCAATCGTATCCTCCGTTTTATTTTTGCCATCCGTCCCAGGCCATGTTATGTACAGAAAGGGGAAAGCCCACACTTTCCAATGAGAGGTCAAACATTGCAAATGGCCGAGTACAACTCGAGATAAACACTGTCAAATGCGATCGAAAAAAGACGATTTCTCCGTTGAATTTTGACGTTTTCAAGTCGAGAAAGCCGGGGAAAGCGCATTCTCTTGAAGTAAAACCTAATTTTGTATGCTATTTTATTTATTTTGCTATAAAACTGGAGCAAATAACACCGGAGTGTTCATTGTGGAGACGGGGTCCCTATGTTTTTCTACAAATCTCAGACGCAAACACGTTTTCTAACATTCCAAAGACAACATATACAAATTTTAACAGTTCTCAGGGAATTGATCGTCAGCAGGTCACTTTTGTCAGGGGAAATAATCGGTGAAAGGCCGGGTTAAATGAAAAATCAGATCATTACACCCTGTGACTTCACTACTGGTCAAAATATCATCATTTTGTGAATGAATGGTGAAGATTTTGATTTAATCACTTGTCGAGGTTATAAATGTAATGTTATGACCTCTATGAGTTGGTCCCCGGGACTACATAGAACTGAATACTACTTGTGTTTTCAGGTTACAGGGTGAGGCCCAGAGAGGGGTTCACACATAGGGTGAGGGTTATATGCTTTGTCTCCACAGTAATGTCTTGGTTGTATGTATATTCACATTTTAGCGCACAAGTTCGTAGTAACTTACTTGCGCATGTGGAGGGGTGGCGGGGGGGGGGGAGGATTTGGCTTAATGTCACACTCAAGGTTGCTTCACTGATATGGTGACAGTTTGGACGGTACCGCACTGCGATAGCCTAATGGTTAGAGCGTCAGACTCATAAGCGGTAGGTACTGGGTTCAGTCTCAGGACGGGTCATACCAAAGACTTGAAAAATGGAACTTGTTCATGAAAGTTTATTTTCACTCTCCTTGAACCTTTGTAACTTCATTGCAAGGAGCATGTGATGAAATATGACTGAATTCCTAGAAGTAGAGGGTGTATGTATACAAAATATAGAGTCAGATAAAAACTGATCTACCCTGAGCACACACGCATACGAAGATCTATACAACAACAGTGCACAAAAGCACTAAATTGAAAGAAACACTACATACATGAAAGGGAGACGTTGACAGACATTTCCAACATTTTTTCTTAGGTTCTTAAAACTATTTACGAAGGTTGTATTTCGTACATTCGTAGATATGATTTACATGATCATTATGTGTGGTGTATATAATATAATCACTGTAAACCCTTCTAATCGCAGAAATCCTTTTGCATTTTTCAGCATCATACACTGGTAGCTCATCTGAAGAAGAAGATGTCAATCCCCGAGAGAAAAAACAGGTAGGTACATGTACCATAATAAACACCAATCCTCTTCCGTTATTATTTTTCTGTCAGTGTCTGTCAGAAAAAGTTAGTATTATTGTCGGTCATATTGTATCCCATGTTAAGATAAAGCAAGGGCATAAATATCTCTTTTTGCAAAGTTATTTTATACCAATCTGTAACCATAATAATATAAAAATCAGGGGAGACAACTCATCTTGGTTAATTACTGGTTTGTCTACCTGTGGGTTCCGAGTTATCTGCGATTGGCTAGATTTAAAGTCAGAGAGTTTTTCCACTGTCAAGATTTCATTTAGACAATGAGTGATTGTGAATTAAGAAGAAAAAGATTGTAGAATATCAGACACCCTGGCATCACTACAATCCATGGGAATTGGAGAGTTCCATCAGTGTTAGAGCTGATAAGGGAAATAATTTTGCCGATATTGAATGACACACAATTTAAATCCAACCGATCTTGAAATAACAGTAATAAGGATTGTACCTGAAGGCATGTTTTTTAATTATCTGCTTACATTGCTAAATGCCTATTATAAACCCATCACTTCAACCCACTTGATCTGTTTGAAGATTTTCGTTGATTATCTCTTTCTCTCTTGGCCTCGGGTTCTTCATTTCCTGAATCGCTCATTGTTTCTGCATCCAGCCATGGGGTACATTTTTTATTTGCAACCGAGATATAAGCACACAGTAAATGGGGGGATAATTTTGTCCTGAACCTATCCATGTTTGATTTCAGACAAGTGCCAAGGGCTTCTCTGATTTCTGTGTCCGAAATATCGATCACGCTGCCTTTGGAAGACGAGAAATTGAAATCGCAGAACAAGGTGAGAATGGAGACTGTTGGGAATTCTTAGTTAAAGGGCATCAAAGGTTATCAGACATGGCAGACAGACAATCTGAATAAATAAAGATCTCCTTTTCTCTGCCATTGATATGATGTTACATGCTTTTGTTTACAGTCACATTCACTGACCTTGACAGTTCGACCAACGTTAACAGTTTCATTGGATTTTTTTTTAGATCTGAAATCTGTTGAAAAAGTATATTGACTGTGCTTTGTCCATTCAATGTGGTTTTTCCCAAGAACAAGTGTTCATGTTTCTGAATCTACTTGATTTTCCCCCACCGGACAATGGTTGGTGAATATAGAATCACTCTCTGTCTGTTTGTGTCACAAATTACATGAATACACATTCATGGAATGAAAATGTCCATCCTTGACACCTTGATCATCCTTGACACCTTGATCATCCTTGACACCTTGATCATCCTTGACACCTTGATCATCCTTGACACCTTGATTTTTATTATTTCATGGCCATGGTCACCTAATTTACTGCATGTAGACATTCTTATACCATCTCCCACTACCATTGCAGATTCACTGCAGGCCTTGCATTTTGACCATGATCGACCCCGTGAGCACTTCGTCAAATCAGTCCAGAGTATATTCCCATATCCTCGTGGAATAAATCTAATCCTAGCCCTTGTCCTGTCAACTCTGTGTATACAAGTTGCTCGACTGTCAAGTTCCCAGTGTCGACTCCGAAAATACGTTCCGAGAAACCATCGGACGTTTGATCGTTTTTCAAAACAATTTGGAGCCACGTGTGGAAAAATGAAACCAGACACGGCTTACTCCAACTAAAACGTATTATTTCATTAATTATTTCATGTGAGTTCGGTGTTTATTACTAAAAGACGCATAATTATGTGAAGATTGTCTACAAATATAAAACAGAGCGTCATTTATTCAGAAAAGTTTGTTGAAATGCGTAAAAACGCACCTTGTTTACAATCTTCTGCAACGAAATCCCGGAAGCCACTCCCCACGTTAAAGATGTCAAATTGAAGAGCAACAACTCCGCACAACCTTATTTTGTCACGTAGTAATAATGCATCGATTTTATTGGGTGAAAATGGTCATGTGTTTCGAATCCTTTCCATTCAACCCCAATAAACCCGCGAAAATGCTGATCACCTGACGTAACCCGACTTCATGATTGGTCAAACTGCTCCAACTGCTCATTAACATAAAATATCGTTGAGTTACGCAAGTGCCATGGCTGAATTTGATGGAGTCAGTATGTCGCTTGGTTTCGCTAAGGGAAGCCACACGTCGCGTAAACAAAAGGATTTTTACTGATTTACTTGGAATGCTTAATAAATATTCAATATTCGTTATGCTACGAGTGATCAGGAATACATACCGTGACATCTATAAGAATTTAGACAAGTTATGTAGTCGAGATGAAGCAAAACAGACCGTCCATCGGTAGTATTCTGAATGTGATAAAATTCTTTACGTGAGTTTACGGTACACTATTCTTGCCGAATTGCGATTACTATATATTTCTAAAGCTGTAAAATGCCAAATATGTTCCGGGTTTCAAATTGATGTATCGTGCATCAGATACCATCCAGTATTTCAATTTATTTATCAATTCCAACAATCGGACAGTTGCCGTTTTTTGAGCCCATTTTGAACAGTTCAACTTTGCTTGACAGCCTGGCACTCACACTTTGACCAGCGAAAAACTGTCCGACAGGATTAGGGCTAGTACTGTGTCTTCTGTCTTGACTTGTGCTTGTTGGGTCCATACAGCGACGACGAATATGATGCATCGAAAAATGGAACCCTCTGAACCACCGATTCCCTAATATGGAAAACCGCCATCACGGTGATCAGCCAATCAGTGACCGATTTACAGTATGGAAATTCCCATCATCTGCAGTTCATTCCCCATTCATAAAATAAGAGTTAGCCGCGAGGCTCCATGCTCTACGCAGCGTATGCTATTGGACTACAACTCTGGCTCCGTTTGACTGCTGGGTCATCGCGCCCGGTACTACACATCCACAAAATCTATCGGAGCACGGAGCCATGCGGTTACATGTAACTGTTGCTCCATCAATGTCAGTGGAGTTGCTTTCCCCTGCCATTTTCTGTCGTAAAACTTTACACCAGAGAAGAAAACAGAATGAATTACGACGCCGTTAAAACAATCTTACAAAGGTTTGGTTGATATAATATGACCAATAATACATTGTCGTGTGGTGAAATTTGAAATCATCCCTGATGGCCAAAAATCAGCCCCGTGACCCTGCAAGATGGGGCCTATTGATCAGTCCCGTCTTATTTCTAGAATGCAAGGCCTGCACTGGTTAAAACCTACTTGAATACATATACATTGCATCCAGTCTAATGTATAGGGGTCATTATAGTATTTGCCTACAGAAACTGCAGGAGATTCTGACAATTGACATTTATTCTTTATCATAGAAATGCCCGGGTTAATGGCGTTACGGAGAAGGGCAGAAGCCGACAAACCTCTTTCAAGTGCCAAGATCATTGGCTGCACACATATCACTGCACAGACTGCGGTAAGTATTGAACATACTTCTAACCCTTCTCTGAGAACATTCGATATCTCTCTCTCTCTCATGTGTCTGTGATGGACGACCTCTTCTCATTGACCGGATTGAGCTGAATTACCCAGAATAAAGCTGTTACATCATACCATATCCATATACATGATTTTGAAGAAGGCAAAACTGGTGCTCCTGTTACAGCCATTTTACACTTACGCTATCACCAAAATAGCGGTGGACTCATCAGGGGCATATGTCCATTCTAGATACAATGAAACCTGTGTAAACCGACAATGCTTGGGACCAGATTATAATGTCAGTATTCACAGGTTTTACTGTAGTTACAGATACAGCTTTCATTATGCTTATATATGTGAAAAATGTGTTGAACTGATAGAAATAAGGCAAAGTTTACCTTTATACAGTGAAACCTGTGTAAGTGGACCATGCTTGGGAGCAGATTATAGCTTTGGTATTGACAGGTTTCTGGTTTATCAAGGTTCAAATTATTGAAATTTAAGTATTGGGACCATGGATCATTGCCGATATTTAGCGATTGGTCAGTTTACCCAGGTGTCTGTATTCACAGGTTTTTCAAGCATCCTTTAGAAATAAGAAGTTTACAGTTTATAATGCTCCTGTCATGGTTTTTATGCACACTGTTATCTTTTCCTGTTTTAGCTTGAGGTAGTCATAGAATGGAAACTAATTATCAACCTCGGTAAACCTGTATCAATAAGTAATATATACATGTAAGTTATTGGGAAATGCTATGAAAATTTTGTACAACCAGTTTGCCAGTATTCTCTGAGATCCCATAAGCTATTCACAACAAATTCCACCTTTTGTATTTGACATTGATTGGCGTTTGGTTCACAGATATGGACAACTTTGATCGAGATGGTCTTATATGATATTTTCTGCCGCTTGACAAAACCGGAATTATATGTGGCAAACAGCAAACTCTTCTAACTTTCTGGAGAAGAATGATGCACATGTCTGGGCAGGATGCCATATTTGGACCACATGCTTCTGTGTGACATTACAAGGCATGTCATTTTGAAGTTGTTTCACCCAGCTATCAGCAGTGCCTATGAAAAAAAAAATAAATAAATAAAAATTTACGAATTGGATCAAGTCTAGAGCTACAGGATTTCTGCTTCGTGTTTAGAATTAGCACGCGAGCTGAAAATAGCTCATGTCAAAATATTTAGGAGAGGACAGTCAGGCGAGTGATTGCAATATAATACAATATAAAATATGACAGTTTACGTGAGTTAAAAATACCTCTCGTGACGTGAATTTACGAGAGTGTTTGCGTGCAGGTTTAGCTATCGCTCATGCTAAAAACGATGCCCTGCTTTTGTTGTCACTACATAAAGACTAATGCTCCTGTGTAGTTCTGTTTGATCTTTCATCTTGAATTTTCCCTACTTTCTTGTTTACTGAACATGCTGATTTGGATAAAAAAGGTCATGGTGATTATTTCTGAAATTAGAGGATGCTTATTATAATTCTTGGAATCATGGCTGACATACATTGTTTTCAGATCATAGTTGATTGACTAGGCAAACAAAGTCAGCCCACACAGTCATGATCTGGGAATGGAAGATGCTGTGATGTCAATAATTAATTCCAAGTCACTATCTTTGATTATTGTAGTCATGAATCGAGAAGTCGTATGTGTAACTTCGTCGTTTGGTTCGCGGTGATGGTATGGTCTTGGAGTAAATTCATGTAATTGGTCTGTGTTTGAAGGTGGTAGGTCTGCAGTGAATAATTTCCTCCAATCTGACTCTGGGGCCATTTATCTTATGTCATGCACTCATTCTCGTCAAGGCTTGAGATTCAAGTTCAAGATTTAGTCATCTTTAGTAATTTCTTCCGAAAAAAGTTGATCAGTTTATGACAAATGCAGACTTATCAGGGTTGTCTGTTTGATAAAGTTGATAAGCCACAGTACGGTTATTTTTTTATGCACCTGTGATTGCAGAGGCATATTGGTGTTCAAATGTCTGTCCATTCGACCGTATGTGTGTCCATCCCAACTTTGTTGTTAGCAGTATAACAGAATAACTATTCAACTTACGTTTGTGATATGTTTTATACATGTAATTATAAATAGACTTCCCAAATTCATAGTACTGGTGACTGACTAGAAGCACCCACAAAACTAGAGTGAATGGCACTTTCCCTTGCCAGCATCTAGAGAAATCCATTTGTGAACAGTATCAAGCTGAACGTGGACAGAACAGTTCTTAGAATCTACTTTAAAAGTGTGTTCTGAAGTAATCAAATTATTAAAGACCTTACTGTAACCTGTCTTTATACCAGTGTAGCCAAAGTTACGGTTGTATCAATAAACTGGTCCAAACTTGCATAATTTAGACCACATATTTATGTGAATCCCAAAAGACTGGATCATATACATTTACAAAACACAACACATGAGGTACATGAAACTAGTTATTCTCAAGCGGATAAATTGTGTAGTTGGCCTTGCAAAAGATGGAAGTTCAATCAGTCTTCTGTAAATTGATGGGATATTTCTAGCTCCAAAACCCTGTCACTGTGGCCTTGACGGAAACTCATATTGGAAAATAAATAGTACTGAAAAGTGATAACTGCTCATCCAGACAGTTTGTATGAGCTGATGATATGATGGACGGGGAAGCTTATTTTTGCTCTCTAATTTAGAGTACATGTATGATCACTCTCAGGGAAAGTGACCTCTGTTGTTAAATATATATCCCAGGTGTGAGATGACGATTAATCGATGATATTTGAGGCCGATACCATCAACAGTATGACATACTACATGATTCTTGAGACGTTGGAGAAGAATGTATTTAACATGAATAAACTACCCGTAATTTGAGACCATCGTGCTTTCATCTATCAGTGTTGTGTTTGATCTCACCTCCTCGATGCTTCTAGCATATCCAGTGAACGGACATTGGGATGTGTTATGGAGATAATGAAGGTATTTATTTTGGAAATCGAAGAACGCGAAGGAAATCCCAATATAGCAACAGTCCTCAAAGGGATAAAATTAGTGTCTTATGGCCGAGACCATGCTGGATTCATGTTGGGGACAAATGCACTGAAGACAAGTTGTACATGTATAGGTCGGGTCGACATCAGGCCTTACAGACTAGTCTTTTGTGTTAAATGCCATCATTTTCATCTGACGATGACACAGCTCACCAATCCCCAGCGTACGAGTTGTCACAGCGAAACAGCGACCAATTACCAATATACGAGTTGTCAGAGCATTTCCATCATAGCTCTTCAAATTTTATCTAATACCGCTTCTGCCGGTGCTAGGGGCCGTGTGGTCATATCATCCAAGTTGCCACATGAACAGGTACAATAAAAGTGTACCTGAGATACAACACATATCACGAATCGTTAGATTCTTGGTATGTGCTTTAGAATAGGTTAACCGGAAGACTATACTGTGAAGTCATGTGGCTCTGTCAGTATGTCGGCACCTCTTCCCACTTCCCTTATAATGTGTTGTAATAGGTTTATACAGGGGTGTTCAATCAGTTCCCTTGACCTACTCAATGGGGTAAATTCTTCAAACAGTGAGGGCCATTATGTCATCGCCAGCCAATCAAAGCCAAGCTGCGTGATGCAGAGCAGCACAAATTTTTTGAACCCCAAATATGGCAAATGGACATTGTATTGCTAATTCCTTTCCTTCGATTGGTCAGTCATATTTGAATTTTGAAGAGGTCATACAAGGCCACTTCCGAATATGGACCACAAACTTTTTAAAGACCCAAGACATCACCAATCCTTATTACCCCTCAGGCAAATTTTGCCCGAAGGGTATCAACAGCGTTGTCGGTCTGCCAGTCTGTCCATCCGTCTATCCATCTTTCTTGTGGAAACGATATCACAAGAAGGATTATGGCCAGGCATCTTAAATTCATACCTGCATCTGGTGAAGGGTCAGAAGCCTATTGAAAATGACGGACCTTGACCTATTTTATTACGGTCAAATTCTAGTATTTGCTATATTTTTTTAACTATTAAATCTAGGGTCTCCAGATTGATATTGCATTTGCAACCCCAGAAAATCCTAAATGGAGAGTAGGTGGTGAATCCAGAAAGGGATTATGGTAGAAAACTGAATGAGCAAAGCCATCAACAAATGTTCACAGCGTGGCCGAGTAGTCTGAGGCACTTCGCTGGTGATCGCTAGCCTCACACCGCTGAACCGGCATGGGTTCGAGCTCCACTGGTGCATGTATGAAAGTTTACCAGTTACTTGCAGATGGGTGGTGGTTCTCTCCTAGTAATCTGACTTCCCCCACCATTCAAACTGGCTGTCACCATATGAGTGAAATAACCTTGAGTGTGACATTAAACCAAATCATCACCCCCCCTTCCCCCCAACCAATGTTCAGTCTTCGATGTTTGAGGCAAGTGATCAATCCTGCACACCTCCGCACATCTGGAGCATGCCAGGCGAGCATTTCTTCACTCTCCATAAAAAATATATGTTTCAGTATTGTTGATTTCTTCCATCAATATCTTAATCTTGCCCTCAGTTCACAGTTTACATTAAAGTACTGTCCTATAACATCTCCCTGATTATGATCTCATCTCATTTTAATGATGCAATATATGTATAAAATAGCAGTCCAGAATAATTGCATGAGACATTACTAAGGCCACCCCCGAAGGAATGGGTTTAGTGTATGCTCCAGTCCTGCTTGGTTTTCAAGAATTTCCGAGAGAACGATGCAGAATTCAGAATGCAAATCCCTGGATGACATGTACATGTAGAAGAGGTTTTGATTTAGCTTGGGATTGAATTTGGGCTGTCTCAGATGAACGGAAGTGTGTTTTTCAAGCCCAAATTGCTTGAAAATTTCATTAAAACAGAAGTTTCAAAAACATTTCAACAACAACTGTGCAGAAATCACTATGCTCATGTAGGTAGGTTTGCCTCGGACCGTGGAAAGTGATAGTGGGAGAGTGACAATACCGTAATCCCATCAGCTATTATGTGCAGCACTTCTGATTCATATTAATGCAATCGTCGGCGAAACCTGTTCACCTAAGGAGTTAATAGTGTTGAGGTTACTGACTCAGTGCGAAGCAATTCTTGACAACATGCACATGAACTATTTTCTGGAACAAACACCTGCCAGTTTAAGCTGATACAGTGTCTTGATTTATGAGCTAGCTCATCATTGTTTAGCATATTAAGGAATACAACTTAGTTGAACTATCAGATCTTGCTATCAGGGATTACATTTGGTAATTGTGTCTTTTGATAGGCGTTGTCAGCTGCAGTATAGCAACTTCTGGACTATTTTATTTTTTTCAAACTAAAACCTGTGTGATTCGGCTGGTCTTGTCCCTGAGAATCACCGAAGACAAGTACTGTGCAGCTATCTTGCCAGACGTCTTTCAATCAGATATATGCTTAATTTGTTTTTTCTTCATTTCTAGCATATAGAAACCCAAACATTTATAGACAAATCTTTCCATGCTTCTCTGGATCTCCAGCAATATTGATACTGTAACTGATCTGTTGGTTCTCGTTGGTGACTGGTAAATGTATCTGGGACGTATAACCTTTGACATTGTTACTAGTATTCGATTACTCTGCAGACTAATTAAAGAATCTTCTGCTCTTAAGTTTGCGTACTAAATCATGCCAACCTACTATATTTGTACCACTCCAAAGTGTTGGGTGGCCTTTCGAAGTCCATGAGTTCTAGTTAATAATGATTTATTAAAGAAAAGTGATCACTCGCCTAGCCCTATTTCAGGAGAGCTCTGGGCTGATCGCCTACCATTTTACCCATGGCGAAGACTGATGAATTTTCCAGCCTGTGGCCCCTTGGGGCTACCAGGGTTTACCTGGGATGTCATCGTGCTTACCCCAGGCCATGGTAAGAATAGGCCTCAGCTCTTCAGACAGCTTATCATAGAAGGCGACTAACTGGGGCACCCATGAGGTTTTCGGGTGTGAAAAGGAATAGGACCCTAACCGTGGGGTACCCGGATGTGAAAAGGAATAGGATCATGATATGACTGAAATATAGTGGAAAGCAATGTTAAATCATATTCACTCACTCACTCACTCACTGTTCCAGTCTGTGATAGTACATGGATACTCATACCGTTATAGTAAGGATTCAATATTCTGCTACCATGCCAAGTAGATGCTTGGTTATAAATATTAGCTCCAGACAGATTCCTATCTGGACAATAAAGGAATGTTATTGATTACATTATTGTATTATTATCCAGGGTATCTTTGATTGAAGAAATCTGTTTTCCATTGGATCAGTTGAGACGAAATGAGATATATTTTTCATTTCCGTTGAGCAGGAATGATGGATTATCCCAGAATTCACAAGAGTGCCAATGCTGGACGCATTCAATCATAACCAACTTAATGCCAAGTACAAGACCCATCCCTATGTGATCATAAATAATTGCTGGTTATGCGTGGAAATAAATAAAAAACGGCACTGGGGGCTTGCGTGATATTCAGAATTAAAGTTGTAATATCATAAATAAATTATTATGCGTACCGATTACAATGTGGCTTATCACTCACGATATCATGATAGCATTAATATTGTCGCTGTACAATTTCCCGAATGCACATATCAAGGCCCTTGTCAATTTTTGATATCATATGTATATACACAGTGGATAGAATAATTGATCGCTCGATGTTCATTAGAATAGGATTCAAGACCTGGGGCCATCCTTAAAAATAAGTTTGTTGCGCGTAACCCGACCGACTGTCCAAAAATCCACCGACTGGAAACTTTTTTCGCCGATTTTCCGACCGGTCATCTTTTTATTTTATTTTGCAATGTCAGAATTATCTCCCCTATCTCCTCGCTTGTGTAAACGTATGTAAAACGTTCGCCTAGCAAAAGCAAGCAGGATTTCACTCTCCAGTAGTCGCAATGTGAGCTTATATCGCACGTTTTGAAGGCATATCCTCCATGGCCCAGTCCGTAGGGGAATGCAGTTTTCGTCGACCACGTGTATATGGCGGGAAGTTCCCCCTTCTGTTTTGTGTTTGGGTTTTGACGAGAGGACAATAAACACATCGAGAGGCAACAGCAACACAGGATGGGAAAAATATTTCAAAACGGTTGGTTATTAAAACCTGCCATGAAGAGCTCGGTCGCGAATCGACTTGGAACGTAGACATGTTTAGGACTGTCACCATGCACCACGTGGGTCCGTACACCGACAGATTCGGAGACTGACGATGTTACAACAACAACGATGTTTGGATTTCTACTTTTATCCGAGAAGACTTCAGTGTGCCTAAATGCAGAAAATCTATACTGCTTTGTTGTTTAACGGAAACTTTATAACCCTCTATGTCGATAAAGCCATGGATATAGTGTCGGTGGCTTCGGCGGTCTTGACAAATTAGATGAGATGGTGCCGTCAGCTTAATTTTGACGTTCCGATGTCGGCATCAAATACGCTTGTCAGAATTCCACCTCGGACTAAATTCCACGAAAAGACACAGGTTAGAAACTTAGTATTTACCTCATTGTTGTCAGTAAATTAAATTACGATGTATTTCTAATCTGAATAAAGAAAGTACCTATAAGTATTCAATAAAAGCACACCATAAATTTGCGACGAGGAAGGGCAGTAATGATGTTAATGGTTAATTTGAGGTAATTTTCTCAACTCCAAATGGTATAATGAACAACCTTCTGTATAACACTGAGAGGATTTTTTTCTTTCCTGTCACAATTTTGGCAAAAGTTTGTCTGGTAGTGGTATATTTTTATTTTTTTTTTACCAGCTAGTCACTAGTCATTGTCAAGAATGTGTTCAAGGATGTCGATGTCTTCTAAGAAATAAAACAGGTACACAAGCCTGAATTTAAGAATATCTTGCTTTATACCTTGAAGATAACTAGTTTTCTATACTGAAATAATTTTGCTGCCAGACAAAAAGAATATTTCAAATGACCTGCTTAGTATCTGAACTAAATCACACTAACCTCTTCCAGCCTCCCCAAAAGGAAAACCTGATCTAAAAAAAAAAAAAAAAATTACCTACCTACCGACCCAACTTCCTGAGGTAGGGTCGGGTTACAGCCAACAAACATATTTTTAAGGATGGCCTGGTGTGAGATGTGAATTTTTAAAAAATACATTTTTTTTCTTTCTCTGATTGATTGGTGTAGAATTTGACTTGTAATGTTGGTCTCATGCCAGAAATTCCGACTTGAATTTATCAGTATTAAGTGTCAACATGGTCAATTACATGTCGTTTTCAATGTGGAAATAAATATTGTGATGGTCTCACGATACCAACTTCCAAATAAATCACTTGGAATGTGAAACGTACATGAAAAGCTTATTAGGATGATTCCCTGGTAATTCAATCGTTATTGAAATCCAGGACTTGCACTATAATTCAAGTTAATCATTTGACAATACTGTCTGCCATGATAGCAGCATCAGGTGCATTGACGCATGGTTCCCCTCCTGTTTTTTGGTTCATTAATTTCCTATCTCTTTATCCTAGTGAATTATTTTCGACCTGAAGTTGCACAAATTATCATAAATGTAAGCAGATATTCCTTTCTTGAAATAGTAAATAAATTGATGCATATTTCAATGAACCAGAAATCATGTGGAGAGCTATACAGATAGTATTGTCTAAGGATTAACTCGATGAAAGTGCAAGTCCAGTATTCCGTCACCTCCAATTTTGTGTGGACACACTTCAATCATTCTAATGAATTTAATCAACTCAAAATTCATTAAAATAATGAAGAAATATTAGATTATCTCGGGGATTTGGACCATAATATTGTATATACATGTATATACACAGGGTTCTCCATTTCTTTGGGAACACCTGTACAATCATATCCAAACAGGTGTATGTGGTTGTTAACTGCAGAGCGCAGCGAGGCGTTTAAAAATTAGGGCGGGGGTCTGGGGGCCGCCCCCTAGCCGGCAGAAAAACTAGATGCTCTGTGGTGCAATCTGAGCCATTTTGGGATGAAATTTCTAAGTTCCTAGCACAGGGTATTTTTATACAGCATTCAGCAATTAAGCTGAAGATTCCTACCTGTCCCATGAAGCCAGATTCCTATCAAGCTTACATAACAATATCAAACAGGTGGATTAAGAAAAATCAACACTAAGTAAGAACTTGGTAGATTTTGAAGTGGAAGCTAAACAAATAGGCTTATGCTGTGTGAAGAAATTTGACCTGGCCTAAACTGTTCTGAAATCTGAACTGAACATCATGCCAAATCTACATAAAATCTTAGGGGGGGGGGGGGGTTTATCTTTATGCTCAAAATTGTATCAGGATAATTGCAAAAATAGGTTCATTTAAAGTTTATTTCCGTGTTGACAATTAATTGTCACTTAATATGCCGTCATTGGCTTTAACGGGTGAATTTGACGACCCCGTTGTCGTTTGACGTTGTTGTTGTAACTGGCACTGCATCAAATTGTTCGACAGTCACATTTTGAGTCGCTGTCATTAATATTCGGCGGCACTGTACTGACAGCATCGCCATCCCTATCAAAAGATCATCTTTTATTTCGTTTGAAGGCTTCGCTCAAACTCAGTTGTCGACGTTTCATTTCGAAAATTCCCCCTCAACCCCGTACAGTCGCATACAGTCATTCTGTCGACGACTGAAACCGGAAGCCGCGTCCCAATGTACGACGCTTCGGATTGGCTCATCTATTGTATTCAACCAATCAACAGGATTATAACATCGCAAAACCGGAAACAGGCCATGTTATGCAGTGTATAGATTCCGTTACCGTAAGGTTAGAAGAAGTTTGACTGTTTCCTTTTCCTTTTATGATCTTTTTTTCTCATATTCTACCCCAAGCACGACGAAAATTAAACGCACAAAGTCGGCTTGCATTACAACCAAATTGAACTATTAGCTTTATTTTTTTTTTCCGGGATATGTCAAAACACCCGGCGGCACTACCTCCGACAGGTGTACGTATACCGCCGGCCGCCGGCTCTTATGGAGAACCCTGTATACATGTGTACATGTATTATTTTATACCAGGGGAACATTTGCTTGGATCGATTTAATAATTTCAGTACTTTGCCCAAGCTCTGTCAGTAATGTCATTCAACCGGATTATACAGTGTATAAACCTCCAAGACTGATTTAATTCGGGTTTATGGCAAATCGATAGCAATGAGATTGAAGCTTTTCCAATCAACAGAATTCTTCATTGACATTTAGTTTTTAGTGTTACACACCTGTCCACTATGCATAAGCATGTTCCTGATTTGATCTATATCTATATATAATAGGCTGAATTTGCCTCAGAGGAAAAGACAAGCCTTGGTAAAAGTTAACAAGCCAGGTAGGCTAGGGACATTTAGAGCCATATTATTAACAGTTTGAGAATTAAAATAAAGCCTAAATCAGATTGGACATTTCAAGTCACATGGATTGTTCATTAAAAGGATCATGTGCTACAACAGGACTTTTTAATGGAGCACCTCACTCTTCATTCATCATATAAAATTGAGTATTCCAGAATGTCTTTGGTAATAGACCTAAACTCGGATGTCTTTTTATTCCTCTTACAATCACATGATGGAGTGTGCGTCCATGTACGTGGCAGGTGTCAATTATCCTGAAATTTAGGTTTCGATTATCCTGAAATCTAGCATCACTTATCCTGAAATCTAGCATCACTTGCGCAACACTACATTAATTTATCAGTGCTCAGTACAAGTGCTGCAAGGTGTGAAGTCCTGTATGTAATCAGATGCACTAAATTAAAGTGTCATTTAAATGTACATGGGATAGATGAGGGATAAAACTTCATCAGGTTTGGTCTATTATTACAATCTTGAAAGTGATCTTCTGCAATGATTTGGTGTGAGACTCGTGAAATATGATTCATTTCATTGTCAGTCTTGTGTCCTGGATATTACCTATGCAATGGGAGGTCTTACACCAAAGACTTGCCTGATTTTGACTACAGACTATATTGTACATTCCAGCCAAATCCCGGTCATTACATTCAAACATGCATATTTAAAATTGTTCACGCTGGCATGACATGGAGCAAACAGCATTCTCTAGCCAGTTTGATTGCAAACCACACAGTGTTGGTGATTTTGAAGGCTCAGAGAGATGAGCTGGAAATTGCCTAGACACTGCAGAAAATCTTTCCGCTCAAAGGTTACGCATGGTTATCACATTTTCAGGATAGGAAATTACATTTTCCCCGTCTTTTCCCATCACCGTTAAGCACATGTGTTGTTCTTTTAGCCAGGGCTTTAAACACAACGTTCTGTATCGATTTCCGATAGATAGAAAATCACATTCGCTTGAATTAAATGCATTAATCTACATCAGAATTAACCCACAACACCAGGCAGTGGGTCTATTTAAAGGTCACAATTACATGTTTGTGAATAAATTAAAGCCAATGTGCTAAATGGAATAAAAAAAGCCCTTTGGGAAAACTTCACACACAAGATCTATATTGATTTGTGGTCGTCAGAAAATAAGATCTCGAGTTGAGAGGTCCAAGTACATGTTTGTGGATAAATTGTGCTAGTTAGCTAAATTTAGCAAGATGGTTATTGATTTCCAGTGGGAAAAGAGAGAAAAAAATTAAAGAAGTACATGAATGTATTTAATGGAGTTTCCTCATGAATAATCGCTTAGGTACATTATTCCAAAAAAAAAAAAGATTTAGTAAGGCATTTGAGCGCCCACAAAATGAAAAATCATACTCTTTGCCCCATGATGACACCATTTGACGCCCCTTTCTAGACCACACAGGCTTTTCTAGGCTTCCCCATAGATGTTTTTGAGGATCACCTGTAAATTGTCAGGTACAAATCTATGGGAGGACTGAGGTCAAGACTTTATTAATATTTTTTATTACTTTCACTCTGACCAATATTATTGAGGGAGGTTAATTTATTACATAAGGGGTCAAATGGCATCATCAAGGACAAGGAGGGGGCGTCAAATGGCATCACCATGGGGCAATGATAGGAAGCCTGTATGGGGCATGGTGTTATATGATGTACACATATCGTAAAGTGTGAACACTAATTCACACCCTGCAAGTATGGAATTGACAAAAGATGAGGTCATCGATTGCAATGAGACTTCATTCGTCTTTACGTTATCTTATTTTTCGTGCAATAACTCCTGGTTGTGATCGATGGAGTCTGACCAATGCTAACTTGTATGGGTGGTGAAGTAATTGTTTTCGATCAGTCTGGTTGTCTGTTCGCTCGCACGGCAAGCAGCAACTCCATGTATATTGGTTCCAGGCACAGTTTGGTGATGTCTTAAGCCCGGCGCACACGAGAGCTATCAGCCGAGCAAGCGGCCTCAATTGCCTGTCAGTTCAGGGGCTAGCTCTCGTGTGGTTTCAGCCCACACGGTGAGCAAAAGTTTCACGAAATTGATTTCAGTTCCTGCATAACGTCTTCTTCAAATCCATTTTGAAGAGTCGTGCGTATGAATCGAGTGAAAATAACATGCGATTCATTGGCCGGTTCAGTAAAACTGCTGAGCTGTTGGCTTGCGTTCGCCGCACACGCTGAGGATTTGACCTCGCGAGGCGAAATTATCAAACAAGTTTGATATTTTTTTCCTGGCCTCACGAGGCCAAAAACTCACCAAAAACTGTCCACACACAAGAGCTAGCCCCTGAGCTGACAGGCAATTGAGGCCGTCAGCTCAGCTGATAGCTCTCGTGTGCGCCGGGCTTTACAAAGTACATGTATTGGGCTTTGAATGTTTCAACTTATGAACATAATAATGCTATACTTCGAGGGCAGGGTTTTATGATTTTATTTAACTCACTGTTCCTTTTGTGTGTTTTGTGGAAAGCATATATTTCAATGCATCAGGAGGATATATTCTGTGAACTGACAGTGAACAACTGGTAGATTTTTCCCAAACAGGTATCTGTATGTAAGTTTCAGTAATTGTTGAAAACTGACTTTCGGAAACTTTCATCGTTGATTTCATAAATTTGGCAAGTCTGTCGGTTTAGCGTATTCGATTTACACTGCATTGTTTAGCGGTTCTGTATATCTTCTGAGAGTAAACCAGGACCAAAGCTGCTATGTGTATGTTACATGCCTGCCAAACTGTACATATATTTACCCCTAACCTCAGCCTCTCGTGAGATTTATTTCCTGTCAGTGTTTGTTTTGTTTTTTACCCCTCGGCCAATTTTGGCCATGGGGTATTGTCGTCGTCTTGTACGTCCGTACGTCCGTACGTGAGCGAGATAGCCGGAGAACGGTTCCACTGAAGAATTCCAAATTTGGTATGCTTATTTACCTAGTCAAGGACCAGAAGCCTATTGAATTTGGACCTGATTGGATGAAAACTTCGGCGGCCATCTTTAATTTTATGCGAAATGGATAATGATCCATATCTCGGAAACCATTCAACTGTTCAATACGAAAGTTGGTATACATCATCGATACATCAAGCAACTTTCAATGAATTACCAAACCGGCTTTTCTGATTAGCTGGAAATCCTGGAGGCCATCTTTAATTTATGCGAAATCGATAATGATACATATCTCTGTTACCATTCAGTTGTTTTATATGAAAGTTGGTATACATCATCGATACATCCAGATACCTGATTGACCGAAAACCTTGGCGGCCATCTTTAATTTATGCAAAAACTTTAATGATATATATCTCTGATCCAATTTAAGTGTTCTATACCAAACTTGGTATACAGCATCGATGTATCAACTAACTTGCAATGAATAACCACATCAGTTCCTCCGAGTGGGGGGAAGGATGGGCGGCCATCTTTAATTTATGCAAAATCATTAATGATCTCGTTCTCTGATACCGTTCAAGTGCTCGATGTAATATCTGGTATACATCATCGATGCATCAAGAGACTTAAGACAAATGACAGTTCTGGTTTCTCTGATTGAGCGGAAACCTTGGTGGCCATCTTTAATTTATGCAAAATCTTTAATGATGTATATCTCTGATACCATTTCAGTGTTCTATACGAAACTTGGTATACAGCATCAATGTATCAAGAGACTTTCAATGAATAACCACATCAGTTCCTCTGAGTGGCGGGAAGGATGGGCGGCCATCTTTAATTTATGCAAAATCATTAATGATCTCTGATACCGTTCAAATGCTCGATGTAAAATTTGGTATACATCATTGATGCATCAAGAAACTTATGTAATGAATACCGGTTTCTCTGATTGGATGGAAATCTTAGGGGCCATTTCTAATTGCAAAATTTTTGATAATCTGTATATTTGTGACTGCTTGGTGTTCCTGACATATTGGTTCAAATTGAATACATTATGAATGTACCCAGAGCCGAGGGGTTTTTTGATGCGCAGCTTCGTATTTTACCCTGTGTGGCTCCCAGGGTTGACTTGAGGTGTCATTGTCCTTTTCCCTGGTCATGGTACATGTAAGAACAGGCCTCAGCTCCTCAGACAGCTTGTCATAATAGGCGACTAACTGGAAAGGAATAGTTCCCTACCCGTGGGGTTCCCTGGTGTGAAAAGGAATATGACCAAACGTCGTGATATGACTGAAATATAGCTGTAAGTGGCGTTAAATCATATTAACTCGTTCACTCGCTTCTGTCAGTGTAAATGTGGTTGTCTCAAACATCATTCAGTTCACTGAAAGAGCCTAGGTATCCATGGTTAGTTAGAAGAGAGTACAAGGACCCCTAGTCTATAATTAATACAGACTACATTTGGCAGGTGATTTGTAGGTGCGCTCGTTAGTTCTGATTTATGATGATTTGCACATGTATGTAATACATGGTCGAACAATCGGCCATTTGTCATATGTAATTGGTCGTGTTGAATAATTACACATCCGCCTCAACTCACTGCACTTACAGTAGATTCAACATTGATTCTTCTTTCTCCGAGAGCTAGGTATATTGATATATTAAGCCATAGTACTGAGTAGACATTTCATGTCAACAGGATGTGTTTTGTAATTTCTGGGTCATGTATTGATGTCTCTTCCTAACTGTGCATGTGATCATGTTACAAAACTTAATTGGCTTGGGCTTGTGTAATGGTACATTAACGGCAAGATTTGACAAGAGATGTTAAATCTTTCTTTATATATTTCCATGGCAACAAGATACATAAATGCATACATTTGCCATCTAAATAGTATGATTTTAATGTTTTTTTGTCAAATCCCCATTATTTATGAGATGCTATAGATAATGTCTTGATTATATAAGCTTATGCATGTACAGATGCTTACATTGTTAATAAGCGGGTGGTTGGGTGGGCACGGGTTCCTGTTGCTTCAATGCATTTTGCCGAGAAGCAACAGGAACTTGATAATGTGATGCCTAGCACTGTAATATTACTTGTCTTTATTGCACCATGTAAGTTTCCTGTCTGTGTCTTGTTAGCTGTCCTCAGTGTTTTATAGAGTGGATGAAGAGGTGGGTGTCTCTGGTTCCATGCTGCTTCGAAGATTTCTTCTTTGAAGTAGCAGGAACACAATCTGGCTGGGTGGTGCTTAGTTGGTTCGTCGCGATATAACTGAAATATTGTTGAAAGCGACGTTAAATTCTGTTCACTCGCTCTAATAATTCAATCACACTATTAGAATTCAATCACTTCTAAATTTGTGAGCAAAATTCGATCATTCATTCTAATATATTTGATTACCCTCTAAAATCTTTAAAATAGCAAAGAAAGAATGGATTATTTGCATGATTTGGGAGCGATTTTGTCAACATTTTGTTCTAATAAATTTAATCACCCCTTGATTCTATGGTGGGAAATTTCACTTCCTGTCATTGAATTATTGGCGGGTTAACAATACGCACATGTAATATAAAATTTGGACTCCATGGCGTAGTCTAACATAAAGTGTAGATGAAACTTCTCAGTGTGATTAATTGTTGCATGTATCGGGATCAAAAGTTATTAGGTTAGTACTTCCATGTATGTCAATGGGAGTGAACTCTTGGAAAATAGTACATGTATTTGCATCATTGGAGAATTTGCAGAAACAAGTTTTCTTGTTGGTGTTATCTCATTTGAAATAAATAGGGAGAAGGGTGGGTCTACTGTTCATCCATACCATTATCAAGGCCGAGCAAAGAATATGGGGCCCTTAAATTGGCTTCAAAAAGTAAAATGTATTTGTAAATCCTTAGCGAGTAAATATTCTGAACACGGTTGCCCATTATGTTCGTCACTCTAAAAACGGAACTTCTGCACAGTCCAATAAAAGGAATCGATCCAAGGTTATGCTCAGTTCAGATTACTCCGTAAATTGGATTCCGGCCACTGAGCATCAAACTGGAGTGATCGAGTTTGATTGTAAATTGAATTTATTTCCATTCATTGTGATTCTTTTTGAAGTTTCCAGAGAAATTATTATTGGCTTAGATAAACCCCTCTGGAAATAAGCTGCTTTACTTGTCATTATGTTCTTCCTCCAATAAGCATTTTGTACGTACATATTCAAAAAATTCAAAATAAATTGTAATGTTATCAGAAGAAATTCCATTTGCAATGCATTTTCTGCAATAAATGAAGATGAGAATTTAAAAAAAAAACAAAGCCACAACAAGGCTCAATTTCCAGGCCCTGACAGTATTTGAAAGTCTAGATTTTTATCTGTCTGTCCTGGAAAGTCCTTGACTTTTAGCTTTCATGAAAAGAAATCTCTAATTATGTTGTTGGTTATATTATTGTCATTTGTGAGTATTCGAGTGCGAACAAATGATAGCTTGTGTGTCTTTTTCTATTTTTCTTTGGTGCAACATTGTAACGATCGGCAACAATGTAAGGATCATCAACAACAATAAAACATTGTTGAGAGATCGCTACAATGTTGCACAGTTACCCTTCTTCAAAATGCGATTTTTAATGAAAAACTACATTAGGAAGATACTTAAAGAATAGAAAAACATTGTTTCTTATAGAGGAAGAATAGTTTCTTATAAAAGAAATTACATATTGAAAAGGGTATCCTACTATGAAAAATCCCCTTTACAATATGTAAGAAAGGAAGAAAGCTTACAAGTGTGTCTGGTCACACAAGTCAACGGACAACCCACAAGCTATCATTTACAAGAAATCTCTGTATGTGATGCTTGAAAATCCTGGAAAAGAAAGTTGAAGGCCCTGGAAAAATATTTTTCTGAAAAGGTGGGGAACCCTGCTACTGCGGCGAAGGTTCCACGAAACTGATAATTTTGGTACCGTGTAGGTTCTATGTTAGCTTCATAACCTACATGTACACATTGTTACCAATTGATAGGCTGAACAGAAAAAAAACGGTTAAGATGGTAAACTACATGGAACCAAGAACCCAGTTTACGATGAATAAACTACATGGAACCAATAATCCGTTTCCAAGTATCCTGATATTTAATGAAATTTTCTGGCCTGCTTATTCAGGGATTTTAATTTCACTTTCAACGTTCCTTACAGAGAGGAATGCCCTTTCCATCTGCAAATTTTAATCTGTATAAAAATAACAACAACAACTAGACATTGTTGGTACAATGACGCGGTCTTTCCCTTCTTACTGCAAATGAGTAAACACATGGTCGCGGGCCGCTTTGGTCGCGACCATTGTTTTGGTCGCTTTTCACGCACAGACACGTTTATTCACATTGCTTGTTACCATCTTATTTTATTTATTGCGTTTTTCTTCTAACAAACTTGACTATATTGGCAAGTGGTAGCTGCTGAACACATTTCCGAGCTTTATTTGGGCCCTAGACGGCTCCTTCATCGATCGAAAATGTTAGTACGTTGAAATATGTTTAGAAAATTGTCCCTGGAGTCCAAACAATGGCTTGAGTGCAGAAACTTAAGCTTGAGTTTTGGTCGCCTGGAGACTGTGCTTCTCATGAACTGTTTTTCTGCCTGACAAAATGACTCCAAATATCGATGGTCATGTGACATGAAGCAAAATTGGACCCATATTTGGTTCTGTACCAGGAAATACGGGATCATTGTCAACGAAAGAACTCATTCTTGGAAGTACCAGGTAACAAATTAGAAGTCTGTATCTATTGCGGTTCAAGAGTTATAAGGTTTTCAAAAATGAGCCAGCCCCGTCATGTAACACGACATTAATTTTATTGCCAACACGGGATGCCTCGAGTGCTACAGCCGAATCGCTATAGCGAAATTGACAGCGACCATTGAATAGATGAAATCAACAAATGACCAGAAACAGGGCGAGAGAACCATTTAGCGGCTTAATAGTTAGAGAAAATTGTTTTATTAATATCTCCAAACCCATCAAAGCTACATTCCTGAAATTTCACAGGCAAATACATATATATATTCTCTCAATAACTGCAAAATATAGTGATGATTGAGTAAATAGTTTTCGTAAAATTTGAATAAAGCGTAAATTGTACAGATGGCTAATTATGTTCTATTCTTTCTGGTATAACTTGGTGGCTTCTAATGTTTTTCTGTTACGTCATATAATGACCTAGATTCATGTGCAAATTTCAACTTGAAATTCCCAACAGTTTTCGACCTATAACCCTGTAGTCCCAAAACTGTCGGTGGCCATATCTCAAGAACCAAGGTCAAGGTCAGGTTGAAAATGCAGTGACGTCATATCTGCATCATTGCGTACAAATGTACCAAATTACAGATTCCTGCATGTTGTAGTTTTTGAGGAAAAACGCGAACAATGTTTTTTACATTGTGCGATATTCAAGGTCAAGGTCACATCGGATCGTTTTATAAGTAGCACCGAAAGAAAGACAATATTGTGCTTACTATTGTGTCATTGTTTCCTACCTATCATTGTGTTACTTTTTCAGTAAATGGAAGCCGTATTTTCGATATTTGGATGCTCATCACTTCAACGGTCAAGGTCAAGGCCGAGTTGTGACACAAGTGCTCACCTTACGACGTGATGTAGGTCACGTGGCCTTATTTTCAGACTGATCGCATAAGCCGTTCAAAAGTTGACAACCAAACTTTGCACTCATACAGAGACGCTCCAAGAAGTCAAAGGTCAAATTTAAGGTCACATACGTTTTGGTCATTAAAGTGTTCATTAATGTTACGAGTATCAATGCCGTAGCTAATTTCCTTATAAAATGACGCATTTTGAGAATCATCAAAGGGGAGATAACTACTTTTTCTTGTTACGTAACACTTCAAAAATATAACTACAGCATGACCATATATAAGACTTACCAACCATGTACTTTCTTCCAGATACGTTCTTTAGTTTTGACTGTACACCGCTAACAAGGAAAACAGTACCAGGGGAGAGAACTCGAAAACTGGTTATCTGACCTAGTTATTTTATTGGCTTATTTTGTTGGGTACATCTGCAAACGTTTACATTCTCAATTTCAGCTGCATTGCTTTATGTGTTTTGTCAATATTCGCAAAATGATGTTTTTATCAGAAAAACCCATAGCTCAATAGGTGAAGGTCAAGGTCAAAATTGAATACCTGTACCAAAAACTTCAGTCTAATATCTACAAATGTACAAAATTTCTAAGATGTATATGAAACCGTTTAGTCGCTATTGCAAAAACAGAATAAGAGTAAGAAGAATAATAATAATCCGTAGAATAACAAAAGGTCTTTCCATTTGTAATGGAAAGACCTAATGATGACTAGACTTTTGATGGCAAAGAATAGTTCTTCAACATGGTATTGAACATATGTTTTCACTCTTGCATATTTCCAGGTCTTGGTGGAGACATTGGTCGCATTGGGAGCGTCTGTGCGATGGTCCGCCTGTAACATCTATTCCACTCAGGTGAGATACGATCAATTGTATTCATTTTCCCACAATCTCTTCCAGCGTCTTGTTCGTGCTTGGACCAACTCATTCATCGGCAGAGCTGTTGAATCTGTTTATTTCCGTGATAGATAGATCTTTCTCATGTAATACTGGCTTAGTTCCAGTGATAATCTCCCGCCTGATCAGGTCATGGTTCAATTAGGTTGAGACTGAATGTGCAGACATCCAGTTCAGCGGCAAGAATAAAAATTGTGTACCGTCCGCAAAGTAGATTTGAACGAGATTTTGTTCGAGTGGATAGGGAATTGTAGCTCATTCCATACCATCGCTCTGATGGATGAAGTTAGTCTAACCTTTCGGTTTCCTGTCTGATGAGACACCATAAATTTCTCTATCAGTCATTGTCAGCAACAGTGTGCAGTTTCGTTAAAGCAGTTACATGTATTTTAAAACAATGTTGTTTTTCAATATTTACTTTGGTCGAAAGCCTCCAACATCGTACATCATCTCGCTATATTTTTGGCATGCCTTGTTCGTTAAGTGAATTGACAAAGTGAAAGTCCATTCAATCTTGTCACCTGAATAAACTACCCCAGTAGTTGATACGAGAGATTTTGCCTTGAAGCATTTTGAAAGAACAACCTGAGAAAATTCCCATGTTAATGGATTCTTAAGGTTAAACAATCTAAACATGGTACAGTGCAACCTCAATATAAAACCAGTTATTGGGGAACCAAATTTTTTCGTTTTTCAAGGGTTTTTAAATAATTTGGGGGCTAGACCATATGAACATTTGATCTGTTGATGATGCATTGGGGAAATTTGTCATTTTGAGATAAAAACTGAACAGCTGTGATGTGACAATGTTCATGGTGCAGCCAATTTTCCACAGCATTCGATGTAAAAATGTTTTCATTCTGTTAAAAGAAAAAAGTAAAACCATCGTAAATGTACATGTACCTGTCAAAATTTGTTAACGTGTTGACTGCCAACTTGTTATAGTCCAAGCTGTGGGTCACCAGATTCTGCCACTATGAGTATACTCATGGTAAGCCATTATATGGTGCCATAAACTGGATATGTTGGCATGGCTGATAGTGACAGAAACAATGCTGGCAGTTGGTGAACACTACGAGTTATCTCGTAGCCTGGGGAATCCCCAAAAAGCATTATGAGGAAAATTGGTTTGGTCAGTGAAAGAATTTGAACCACTATTAGTATACTTATAGCTGGATTATACTGTAGATAACTTGGCAAATAGTAACAGGAAGTTGTATTCGTTACTGGCAGTCAATGTGCTCCATATAGTTGGTTCATACAGCTAAATGTCCTAACTCTGCATTCTTGCTCACAATACATCTTTCTCTTCAGAACGAAGTCGCGGCTGCCTTGGCAGAGGCGGGGTACCCCATTTTTGCCTGGAAGGGTGAGACGGAGGAAGATTTCTGGTGGTGCATCGATAAATGTATCAATGCAGAAGGATGGCAGCCAAATATGGTAAACTAAATATAGCCAATCGTTTTAGAACACGCATTGGTGACATAAATATTTGTTTACAGAAATACTGATATTTCCCCAGCAGTTGATTATACATGTACTTAACATGAAGAAATGAAGGTTGGAGAGAACATTGATTTTCGTGGAGTCTTGCAGTTCATGACAACTCTCATGCCATCTATGCCATTGTGATGTCAAAGTAAACTCTATAATATTATTAGGCAAATTGCCAGATTTGGCACACTGAATACAGGTTGTGCAGGAACGATCTAAAGCCCTGGATACAAAACATCAGAGGTCAGGGGTTGAAACTGCTATCTATTTGCAAGACTTGTCTGGCAGAAAATTGGGCACTGTCCTGCAGATTTTTTTTTTCAGTCTATATGTATTTTAATTATATGCCAGACAATTCTTGACAAATGTATTTGTCAGTATTAGTATTAGAAATTTTTTAACATTTCTAGGGACTAAATTATCATGTATCAGAAAACATGCCAGCTCCCCAATTCCTAACCAGATTTTCGAGGCCTTGCAGTGTAGGTTTTGATATGAAACGTTCAGTTTGAACTGACAAGTTTTTTAAAAGATTGATATTTTTTGTGGATCAACTTCTTTTATAATGGCGTCCTCAACACTGCTAACAAGGTCAAAGGTCAAGTCATCACTATTTGATGTACAATTATGTCCTCTTGTCAAGTTGGCTATTAAAATAACAAGCAATCTTAATCACAACCGTACAGACAAAGAAGTTTGTTACATGTAATTGTTCTTTGCCAAAATGGTGGCTGTTGAAATTTTATCTTGTCTTTCCCAGATCTTGGATGACGGTGGCGATGCCACACATCTGATGTTGAAAAAATATCCCGCAATGTTTAACATGATCCGTGGCATTGTGGAAGAGAGCGTCACCGGTGTCCACCGCTTGTACCAGCTCTCTAAAGCGGGCAAACTTACAGTTCCTGCAATGAATGTCAACGACTCCGTCACAAAGGCAAGTCTTCACTCATGTTGACTCATTTCATGACAATGGCCATCTCACTCTTGGGTTACAAAGTGCTTGATGACCATCATCTATTGCATGGTCTGAGTGTGTCCTCTTCATTTCAGTAAACTCCAGGACTTAGCTAAAACCGAGGTAAAAACGTTTTCCTGACTGATGAAGCTATGTTAAAAACTTCTTTCATAATGAATTAATGATGGAAGTTTAGATCATTACGGGAAATCTTTCATATGCAGATTCTGGTATCATTGATTATATTTTGGCAAACTGTACACAATAAAAAATCAGCATCCTCAAACTGGATCATAATTTCTCCCAAACAGCAGTGTGGACTGCATATCTTAAAACAAAAGCAAAAGACCCTCGCAGCTAGCAGATTCCAGCTGTTTTTTCTTGGACATTTTTAATTTAATCTGTTTTGGTCAAATGTTCAAAAATGAATACTGCCAATTTGTTTTCCATCCCTGAAACTTAACAAATATTGCTAATCATACAGGTCGGACATGTTCTTGAATGTATTCTGCTTCGGATTGAACACTGCCATGTAAACGGACAGATGGAACAGTTGTCGCATTCAATATGTCAAATATTGACTGCCTGCTGTTACCAATACAACAGTAATGGTGTCATCAGATACCTGAACAACATGTACTAGAGGCTGCATTCAATGGATATTCTTGTTCAAATATTCCAACCTTCTGGCTTGATTCACACTGAGCACCATATTTCATCTTTTACATCCGTAATGTTTTCGCTCACAACAAGGTCCATGATCGTCCGAGTTTCTGGTTCATGTTCGTTCTTATATCTTGCATATCCTATTCTCGCCTTTGTTCTACTGTAGAAATTTATAGACATTTTTGGATTATCATATATAGTTTAATCAGTCAGTAAAGCTGTAACTTCTTAATATAGTCATCCATTCCCGGCTAAGCCACTAACTGGAGAAGTGAATGATATAAACTAAGTAACAAATGTGCTAAAACCAAGTGTTGGGTGTGCCCCTGATGAGGGATTGCACAGCCTTGAGTGCAGTGTTAGCAGATGTCAGCTGACAATTCTTTTCTCTTTTTCTAGACCAAGTTTGATAATCTGTACAGCTGTAGGGAGTCCATCTTGGATGCGTAAGTGTTTGTCTGCTCAAATTGAGACCTGTTTTAAGCCAGCAGACATGGAAATGATAGTTTAAATTTGATGCAAGTCTGCAATTTAAACAATCATTCCCATGGATACAAACACAAAATTTAAAAAATTTGTGTTTTTATCATTGACATCCATACATTTTTTTACGATATATGTTCAGAAAATTTCAAAATTTTTAGTTTAGGATGTTCATGTGTATTTTGTACAATAATACAGTTCATAGACTTCCTCCAAAATTGAGGGCCTGCTTTTCATTTGTAACATTATTTGTGATTTTGTAAGGAAATTGTAATGTATCTTATGAGGTACATGTCGTCAAGATTTACCTACGCATAAAGGAATTCTATTTCTAATGTTACAACTATTCTATATTCCCACTTGTGCTTCCAGGAGTCGATGTAAACAGTAACAATTAGTGTTATCTCATTTCTGGCCCCAAAATGTGTTCCAATTTCCACTTCTGACAAAAAAATTGCCCTTTCTCACTTCTGATACCAAACTGTGCCATACTCCCACTTCCGTCACAAACATTGTCTTTCTTTCTATTCTGAAACCAAAATATGCCAGTTCTGATGTGCCGAAATGTCACTTCTAACAATATTTCCCTAATTCTCCTTATGACACTGAAATGTGTCATAATCCCACTTCTGCCACTGAAATGTGTTATAATTCCACATCTGCCACTGAAATGTGCCATGACCTGATTTCTTCTCCAATTTATCCTATTATGAGCCCACCAAAATATGTCCTAATCCAACTTCTGACACCCAAGTATACCCAAATTATTATTATTCTGGATTATCAGAAGGCTAGTTTTGATGAATATGTGTTATTAGAATATGTTTCAAAAGGACCTGAGATGAAATTATTTTTACTTGGAAAATTGGAAATTTTACTCACTGGTCCCTTCATGAGAACCATATAAATATGGTACGGTCATGAACAATTTGATCACTTTAAACACAATACAATGCGAAAGCTAATTCCAAAAAATATTCTGTCAATATTTAGTTTTAATTGTCCAAGACTTTTGCAGTTAGGTTGCTCAACAAGATTTTAGCAACAGAATTTGTCCTTCAGTCAAAGTTGGTGATTTTATTGATGATGGTCTAAAATTGATGGAATTGAACAGTTTATTTGGATATCTAGTTTTAGTTAATAATGTCATTCTCAAGAAAAATAGTTTACAAGTTATAAATTATAACGGACCTTACCATAAGCAGAATGGTTCATTATGGAGAAAATATTGGAGAATTTTTATGTGAACAGCACCTATAAATGTATATATGTATTTCAGATTATTAAATAATCATGACATTATTTTCAGGTCCAAAGCCCTTACTTATTATCCGTCCATCAATTATAAACAAGACAATGTCTTTTTATCCCTCTTTCAATCACATGATTTATTGTCATGAATTTGGTTGTCAACTCCACAGTACAGATGTCCGCAAGGAGTGAAGTCCTGTATGTAACCTGAAACACCAAATTGAAGCTTACAGATACTTCACGTTCGGTTGGCAATCAAATTTATGTCATCTAACAAGAGGGAGATGGCAGGGTAATTGAATAGCAGAATTATGATTCCCACCTGCCTTTTGTCATGGACATACATTGCATCATGGGATAGAATTGAGATAAAATGTCATCAGGTTTCAGGTTTATTGGCTGTGTTTAGTGCCAGACAAATCTGAACTGTAATATTTGGGGATATATGCTTTTACTTCCTCAATTATTAAGCCAGACGCACAAGGGATTTTTTGAACACCAGTTTCTTGATAGTTTTCTATCCATAATTGTACGCGGTTCTTTTCCAGTCATCACTGACTGGCCGTGTCACATGATATGATCATGCCATATTCATTGTTCACATGACGATGATTAGTTAATGTATCTGGCAATCAGATCCAAATTTTAAAAAAAAATGCTTTTAACCCCCAAGGGTTTTGAACACAGGAGGGTTTTTTTTTCTACGAATATTAAATAAGCGGAATATTTTAATCCATTTTCGGCTTCAAAAAACCCCAAATTTGCTTCACATACAGGAGTAAATTTTCTCTCTCTTTTTTTCAGACACTAGTGTCAAAATATCCAGGAACTGTGTTCAAAAACTCCCATGTGCACCGAACTATGCAGAAATGTATATTTGATCTGCTTTATTTAAGCTTATCCAGAGCGTGTTAACAATGAAGGAATACTAATTTAGGACCTCAAATTTCAAAGTATGAATGAAATGAAATTGAGCTCTAACATGGTCATAGTGAGGTGTTATCATAGTCATGGTTGTGAGATGATCAATTTAGGACTGATACCACTAATGTCTTAATTCATTCACCAGTTCAGGGTTCATACGGGTCCTGGATTTCCTTGATTTCCTTGAATTCTGAGAAAATAAATTCCAGGACCTGGAAATCCTTGAATTCTGACAATATTTGTAGAGAGTCCTGGAAAAGTCCTTGAATTTTCTTGTCCGCCCTCCCCACAAAATATCGGCCACAGTTAATTACTGGAATTTCTTTCTAACAAACTGAATTTATTCTTCGATCTAGTCAGATCTGTATGAAACGTGATAGTTGAAATACATATTCATTTCATTGTGAACTACATAGTTGAATTTGATGGATGAAACACGGTAAAAGGCGTTAAAAAATGTCAGCAAAATTCAGTTAAAGGTCCTGGAAAAACGTTGTATGGACCTGGAAAAGTCATGGAATTTTGTCTTTCACAAAGGGTAGGAACCCTGCCAGTTGTTGTTGGGTCAGTTTTGTCCTGCTCAGATGTAAGATTGGCGGTGAAATTGTATTTATTGTTAATTACACATTGAAGATACTTCTCAGTAATTATAATTTGTATTACCTTGAACAACCATGTGCATTTATTTGTTTCATGTAACATAACTTGGGGATTTCTTTCAGACTCTTATTGTCCTCCGCCACGAAGTGGTGGGAGGACTTGGAAATGCTAGCCGTCCGTCCTTCCGTCCGTCCCTCCGTCCGTCCTTCCGTCCGTCCCTCCGTCCGTCCTTCCGTCCGTCCGTCCGTCCCACATCTTGTGAACGCGATATCTTGAGAACAATTCGACCAATCGACTTCAAACTTGAGAAGGTGCTTCACATCAGTTAGACGGCCATTGGTATTGATTTTCACTGAGGTACGTAATCCAAGATGGCCGCCATCGACCATATTGGATTCTGTCCATCCCACATCTTGTGAAATCGATATCTCAAGAACAATTTGACCGATTGACTTCAAACTTGAGAAGGTGCTTCACATCATTTAGACGGCCATTGGTATTGATTTTCACTGAAGTACGTAATCCAAGATGGCCGCCATCGACCATATTGGATTCTGTTCGTCCCACATCTTGTGAACGCGATATCTCAAGAACATTTCCACCAATCAACTTCAAGCTTGGGAATGTTCTTCACATCAGTCAGACGGCCATTGGTATTGATTTTCACTGAGGTACGTAATCCAAGATGGCTGCCATTGACCATATTGGATTCCATCCGTCCCAGATCTTGTGAACACGATATCTCGAGAACAATTCAACTAATCGACTTCGAACTTGGGAAGGTTCTTCACATCAGTTAGACGGCCATTGGTATTTATTTTTACTGAGGTACGTAATCCAAGATGGCTGCCATTGACCATATTGGATTCTGTCCATCCCACATCTTGTGAACGCGATATCTCGAAAACAGTTGACCAATCCACTTCAAACTTGAGAATGTGCTTCGCATCAGTTAAACGGCCATTGGTTTTGATTTTAACTGAGATACGTAATCCAAGATGGCTGCCATGGACCATATTGGATTCACTCCGTTCCACATCTTGTTAACACGATATCTCAAAAACAAATCGACCAATCGACTTCAAACTAGGGAAGGTTTTTCACATTAGTTAGATGGCCATTGGTATTGGTTTTCACTGAGGTACATAATCCAAGATGGCTGCCATTGACCATATTGGATTCTGTCCATCCCACATCTTGTGACCGCGATATCTCGAGCACAGTTCGACCAATCGACTTCAAACTTGAGAATGTGCTTCACATCAATTAGACGGCCATTGATATTGATTTTCACTGAGGTACAAATCCAAGATGGCTGCCATTGACGATATTGGATTCCATCCGTCTCGGATCTTGTGAACGTGATATCTCGACAACAATTTGACCAATCAACTTCAAACTCGAGACGGTGCTTCACATCATTTAGACAGCGATTGGTATTGATTTTCATTGAGGTAGTATGTAATCCAAGATGGCTGCCATTGACCATCTTGGATTTCGCTCACCCATATTGTACCCATCTGTGTTGTGAACGCGATATCTTGATCTATTCCACCATGTCCACTCATCGATTTATAAACCTCAACATCCACAAATCCATATACAACTACAGACTTACATTCCAGTGTTACACTACCCATTACTGCTTCCCAAACCTCCTCAAATTGTCTCAACAATTCCAGATGAACGTCTCTTTCCACATACACATATCAACTTTCCAAGTTATATTTAAGGAGATATTGGAAGCGTATATGCTGTATGCTCTCAAACAGGCTACTTGGCGGAGGACCTGCTAGCTACTCAGCTTGTTTTCCTTCTTTTGACATCTGAAATTTTTAACAAAATATACATCCATATTCAGTTCCAAAACTAAATGTACAGCTGCATCAACTGTCTGCCGAAGCAACATGTGAACTCGATTGTTCTAAATGAAAAAGTTTTTAAAATTTCAAGTCCAGTTTAAAATAGCAGGTTTAGCTGAGCCTGTTCTCATGTGCCTGTATAAATGGTTTAGTCAAGAAACTGCAGAACAAAAATTTAACAATGGCATTTAGGTTAGATTGTTGGAAATCTCGTAGTGTACACCGATTCATCTCAATTTCCCTTGGACAAACCAAAGGTCATGTCTGGCTGTTAATTAAAAAGGTCGCTCATGTTGGGATCAATTACGGGTCAATCTTTTTTATGTACTCCTGGATCGATCACTTTAGACAAAATCAAGAAAACAGAACATAAAAGCCTTCATTATGTGGTTATACAAGTTCCATTATGCTCACAAGTCTGTAAGTGTTTCAAGGGAAATTGGCAGTCTGCCAGTGTTTGTTGAAGCGAGTCTGGACCAGCTGCTCTCGGTCAGTGTAACTCTCCATCAGTCCGGGTTTGTTAACTGATGACAAGATGCTATGTCTCCGATGATGGGAGGATGGACAGTCATGAGAATCTTACATGTCATTTCTACTGTCAATTCCTGTTGATGGAATCATTAGAAAATACTCCAGTAATTGAAACCAGTAATACAGGATCTGGTATTCTGGCCCTACCAAAAGCTCTGTGTATGGACTAAATGAATCTCCCCATGCTAAAGAGCTCCAATTCTTCCAAATGATATTATTCTGTGGGGAATCAGGATTTTATCACTCTTTTTCTGTGTTGGATTTTTCACATGCCTGGGATAGAGCACAAATGAGTAATCTGAGATTAGATTTTAATATTGAATATGAGGCCTTCAATCCTGTGCTAATTGTACACACAGGCTCTATTTGGTGTGAAATTCCTGTCTGTTTGCACAATCTCCATCCCCATCAAACAACAAGAAAATGTTTCTATAGAACGGTGATAGGGGGGATTACATTATGGTTGGGTGGGGACAGAAAATAGTAATTGCCAAAGTAGGTATTGACATTTATGACAGTCCTGCATTGGTTGATGATTTGTAAATTGATTAATCCAATTAAAATCAGATCTACGAACACCTCTCTCCATCTTTACTTGTTGCTCATGTACATCTACGAACACCTCTCTCCATCTTTACTTGTTGCTCATGTACATCTACGAACACCTCTCTCCATCTTTACTTGTTGCTCATGTACATCTGCGATCAACACACCCATTTCCATGTTCTGAGTATTCACCAATCTCTTTATGAGCTTCTCCATGATTTGGGGATGTATGTTTGAAAACGTTCAGGTCAGGCCACAAATAGGGAAGACAGGTTGACCATGACATTTTATGAACAGAGAAACGTGTCCTGGAATTGATCAATATTTCTATTGATGGTAATCGAATATATCATGGTTTATAGAGAATAAAAATTTTAAACCAGCTAAAACATATGAGAAGATAAGATTTACACAGCCCACACAATTCAGAAAAGTCACCTCAGTAAAAATAATGTCATATTAAAATAATTCCTATTTAACACCATGTTTAATGTTGCTGAGGTGAACTGATTATACCACGGCATTTACCTCGACAATTGCTGATTGCTGAGGTGCATTGTTTGGGCTGTTTACATACATGTATATCGTAACCTGTCGCCCCGCATTGCAAAGTGAGATGGGCCAGACATGTGACCTTGATCTGCTGAGATCAATATTATGATTTGTTTTGCTACTATATGACTTTTTAAAATGATGCATTATAAGCAAGACTACACCAGAAGGTTCTCTCTTGTATGTGTTACAGATTAAAAAGAACAACAGATGTGATGTTTGGTGGAAAACAAGTGCTCGTTTGTGGATACGGAGAGGTGGGTACAGCATCATGTTTTACGAAGTTATAACAAGAAAATAAGAACTTCTGACTTGGAATATCTAATTATGATGTGACCAGGCTTGCTACAAAGTGATATTTACGAGCATTAAAAAAAAAAGAAGATAATTCCAGATTTAATGATGAAATCATTACTTGTTATTTTCTCACAATCATTTGAAGTTCAATTTTTTTTTTTGTCTCATTCATGTCCTTAGACAATTGGGTACATGGTGTGTTGTCTTTCTTGTTGTGAAGTCATGAAAGTTACTTTAAAAGCCCTTGAATTTTATTTCCTGTGAACCTATTTTCATTGGACAATCTATTCGTAATGAAAATAAGCAGCAAAAGGCTATTGATTATTTCAGGAGAATATTTGTTGTTACCATCTCGTATAACCGATAATATGGAGTGATACATGTATATGATTTCAAGGTTACACAACTGTTACAAGCTAAAGCTTTGCTCGATTCTAGGAAACCCGATATTCAATCTAATTCTCCAAATTAATTCTCAGAATATCCTTGTTTTGATCTCCTTATGGACAGGTCGGTAAAGGTTGCACGGCTGCGCTTAAAGGTTTGGGAGCAATAGTGATCGTAACGGAAATCGACCCGATCTGTGCCTTACAGGCATGGTAAGTATTGATGTGCGCCTACACCTCGAATTAAACAGGGAAGAAATTTAGAGAAAGAAGAGCTCCACTCCAACTGTCACAGTCGTTATTCAATCCCATTATGGTGGTATGGTAATCCCTCTAATAATTCAATTCCTCTATCGAAATTCAATCACCCCAAATCACTTTAATAAATTTGATCACCCTCTAAAATCACTCCAATAAAAAAGAAATAATAGATTATCTGCATGATTCTGAACCATTTTGTCAACTTTCTGTTGAAAATGTGTCTTCTTTGTCGAATTTTGATCACCCCCTGACTTTATAGTGCAAAATTTGACTTCTCATTATTGAATTATTAGAGGGATTACTGTACACTGAGGTGGCATACATCTCTCCTGCAAATGGTAATACGAGACTTGCACTGACATCAACATTATCAAAAGGGGAAATTGACTTTCAGACTTTACCTGGAGGTGACGGCCCCTGTCAATTTACAGGAAGAAAAGAACTGTTTAATGAACCTGTATAGAAACTGTGATGGGCTTGATTTTCTTCCTATTGTCTTGACAAGCCAATGAATATGCCGGATTTTTGTCCCCCGCTACTTAGTAGGGGGGGATATTAGAAACACCGGTGTCCGTAATTCCGTAAGATTTTCTTGTCCGGACAATAACTCGTGAACGATTTAACCGATCAACTTCAAACTTGGGGTGTGCCTTGACATTGGCGAGAGGACGGTTGGGATTGTTTTTCAGCAATGTGCGTAATCCAATATGGCCGCCGTCAGCCATTTTGGATTATAAGCAGTACGATCTTAGATTTTCTTGTCCGGACAATAACTCGTGAACGATTTAACCGATCAACTTCAAACTTGGGGTGTGCCTTGACATTGGTGAGAGGACGGTTGGGATTGTTTTTCAGCAATGTGCGTAATCTAATATGGCCGCCGTCAGCCATATTGGATTATAAGCAGTTGGATCTTGTCCGGACAACAACTCGAGAACGATTCAACCGATCTACTTCATATGTTGGGAGTGCCTTGACAGTGTTGAGAGGAGGATTAGGATTGTTTTTCAAGGACGTGCTTGATCCAATATGGCCACCATCAGCCATACTGGATTTCATTGGATTTTAAGCAGTTTGATCTTGTCCGGACAATAACTGGAGTACGATTCAACTGATCTACTTCAAACTTGGGGAGTGCCTTGACATCGGTGAGAGGACGGTTTGGATTTTTTTTCAGCGATGTGCATAATCCAATATGGCCACCGTCAGCCATATTGGATTATAAGCAGTTGGATCTTAGATTTTCTTGTCCGGACAATAACTCGTGAACGATTTAATCGATCAACTTCAAATTTGGGGTGTGCCTTGACATTGGTGAGAGGACGGTTGGGATTGTTTTCCAGCAATGTGCGTAATCTAATATGGCCGCCGTCAGCCATATTGGATTGTAAGCAGTTGAATCTTGTCTGGACAATAACTCGAGAACGATTCAACCGATCTACTTCATACCTGGGGAGTGCCTTGACATTGTTGAGAGGAGGATTAGGATTGTTTTTCAAGGACGTGCTTAATCCAATATGGCCACCATCGGCCATACTGGATTTCATTGGATTTTAAGCAGTTTGATCTTGTCCGGACAATAGCTGGAGTACGATTCAACTGATCTACTTCAAACTTGGGGAGTCCCTTGACCTTAGTGAGAGAAGGGATTACAGTCATGTATTATGTTTTATGGATGTGCATAATCCAATATGGGTGCCATCTGCTGTATTAGATTATGTTAAGCTCATCAGCGATATCTCCATTTTCAAATCATACTCTTATCAATGATATGAGATATCATCGACCCCAAAAAATCGACCATAGAGGTCCATGGCCCCCGCAGCAGCAGCGCCAGTTATGGTGGATGTAATCCACCATAACTGGTGCTGCTAGCGGGGGACATGGACCTCTATGGTCGATTTTTTTTTTTTAAATTTGAATTGACCAATCAAATGTTTTAAACCTAGCAGATATCCCATGATGCTCTGTTGTCCTATAAGACTCCATTCTGTATTGGGAACATTCCGTGAATATAATATTGTTCTCTTGTTTTGTCATACATGCCAGATTGATTTTGATGCTGAAAATTGGTATTTTTTACATTTTGGATGTTAAGAAATTTGTAAAAGAAATTATTACAAAATCTCCACTGCCAGGCACAAAATGTATTTGGTGCTTGACATAAAAACTGTGCCCGAAGATGCATTGAGAGCCAGAGGCGGTCTTGTGTGATCTTTCTTACCTTCATGGTCTAATGATCTCTTATGCCAGACTGTTTCAAACCATCTTACCAGAAGTTGCCAAAGGTCATCGTTTTTTATTCACTAATGTTCTGCAGTTTTTTTTGGTAAGATCCTTGATGGAATAATAGCCTCAGGCTTGCAGTAAATTCTCAAATAATTAATTTGCATGGAAATGTGTTTTTCAAGGAAATAATCAATGCGATCAAATTTATTAGGGCTGAGTTTGGGGGTAATCAGCGGTTAACAGAGTGATGGAATACTATTTATTACGGATCTTGCTTCTTGTAACTTCCTGACAGCCCGCAGTAATGGAAACTCCATGCAGGCTTCATTTGAGTGGTTGACTAAATTTACATTGTCGCTGCCAAATTGGTAGCTCTCTGGAGAACAGAGAAATGTGAGATGAGACAAGGTGTTTGGCGAAGATAAACTATTTGCTTGCACCAAATACATTGATACTAGGATGTGTAAACATCCCAGTGAATGTCTTAACATATGCTAGTTTCCATGGCAACATATATTCAAGCATTTGTTAGCCAATATTATTCATCTTACTGGTTTGACAGAGCAAAATATTTTTATTAAAATTCTGCTGTCTGCTGAACAGTTTGTTTGGTCATTCGGTCAATGGATATATTGAAGATTGCTTCCAGATCAGGTTTCTATCTTCAAGGACTGAACTGTTTCAAGTCATACTATCTAGTGAGAGTTACTGCTTCCCTACTTTTGAGATCCTTATAAAGTAAAACATACTTCCGGAATGTTTGCTGTCTCAGGTTCATTCAAAAATGATGAATTTGATTCAGATTTGCCAGATGTGATTCTCTTTCACATGTCGAGCCCCACTGCTGCATGTGTGAAAGTTTGTCAGTTTCTAGCCAATGGGCGGTGGTTTCCTCTCAGGTTACTCTGGCTTCCTCCACCATTCAAACTGGATGTCACCATATGAGTGAAATAAATGTGAGCGTGATTGTTTATCTCACACAGTGCATTAAGCATGCTGATTGTTCTCTCGGGGGAGGGGATTTGTAGTTGATGCTTGGAGGACTCGGAACCGTAGCCAGTTTTATAAACAAATCACGCAATTAAATCTGTGGTCCCGCAGTAGTAGTTGTTGGCTAGATTAGCCCTTAGAGAATTAGTTTGAACAATTCAGCTAAGATATTGTTCTGTCAGGCTTACGCCCTTTATCTTTAACGACAAGCAGTCATTCCAGTTTATTATGCTTTAATTCAACTACAGAATATCAATGTTTGGAATCGAAGACCAACCAAACCTTGCCAGTAAAAACGCTGCTAAACTAGGCACTACACGCCTCACTCCGACAAATATCAATGCTTGACTTCCACTAAAATTGAAGTTAATCCTTTGGCAATAAATCTGCTCCAATAGCAGTGCATTGAGGTGTGGCTCGGTTCATTCTTGTGGGCTCTTTCCAATCTCTTCAACATGGGGCATTTTTTTGTGGAAAAACAGTATGGGCCTGGAAGCATATTGAATGAGATAATTATTGAGAGAATTTGCATATACATGTAGCAATTTCAAAATTAATGTTAGAATATTTCATGATCCAACTGTCAACTGGTCGTATTTTTTATCTCGCCTTACGAAGTAAAGGGGAGATATTGTGAGGGGGGGGGAAAGAGGATGTCGTCGTCGGTGTCCCCTGCTTGGAAATGATAAGGTTTTTGGTTGAGCAAATTCAAAAAAAATCTAGAAAAATTAAAAAAAATATTAAAAAAATAATAAAAAATATGGGGGGTGGGTATGCCACCTGGGGGTAGTACTCTTGGGGTGCTCCAATGTTAAAATCTCTATGATAGAGTTTTGCGTTTAGCTGAAGTGCACATGTACATCTGTACACCACATTGAGTTTGCTGCAGTTGTCAGCTGTCATTGAATGATTATGAAACTTGGTACACATGTTTCTTATGATTAGAAGATGTACCTGTGCTATTTAGGAGATGAAATATTAATTTTTGTTCAAATTTTGAGGGTTTTGTCTAAGTAATCTGCCAATAAAAATATGTACACCTGTACATGGAAAGTTTTCTGAAGCTGTCACTTTCATTGGATGACTTTGACACTTGCTACCCAAGTTCAATGTGATTGGAGGATGTGCATGTGCTATTTAAGAAATATGACATTAAATATGAATTTTGGTCCTAATTATTGCAGTTTAGGCTTTGTACATTTCCATTGATAAGGTTTTTGTTGGCCAAAAATTTACATGTAGATCTGTACATGGACAGTTTGTTGAACCTTTCGTGGGATGATTATAAACCTTGGTGGACATGTTTCATGTTTTTCTAGGTCACAGCTCTCCCGCAGTAATCCCACACGGGACTGACCTATCCAGCCTGATTCCCAAATGGCACTGGCCTATCCAGCAGTAATGCCACACGGGACTGACTTATCCAGCAGTAATCCCATACGAAACTCAACTATCCAGCAGTAATCCCAGACCGGACTGGTCTATACAGCAGTAATCCCATTTGGGACTGGCCTATCCAGCAGTAATCTCGCACAGGACTGACCTATCCAGCAGTAATCCCAAATGACATGGGCCTACATGTATCCAGCAGTAATGCCACATGGGACTGACCTATCCAGCAGTAATCCCAGACTGGACTGGCCTATCCAGCAGTCATCCCACATGGGACTGGCCTATCCAGCAGTAATTCCACACGAGACTGGCCTATGCAGCAGTAATCTCACACGGGACTGACCTATCCAGAAGTAATATGACACTGGACTGCAATATGCAGCACTAATCCCACATGGCACTGACCTATCCAGCCATAATCCTACATGGAACTGACCTATCCCACTGTAATCCCACATAGGTTTAGCCTATCCAGCAGTAATCCCACATGGGACTGGCCTCCCCAACCTTAATCCCACACAAGATTGCTGTATGCAGCAGTAACCTCACACTGGACTGCCTATGCAGCAGTAGTCCCACACGGGACTGTCCTATCCAGCATTAATCCCATACGAGACTCATCTATCCAGCAGTAATCCCAGACAGGACTGGCCTATCCAGCAGTAATCCCACTTGGGACTGGACTATCCAGCAGTAATCTCACAGGGGACTGGTCTATCCATCAGTAATAACACACGGGACTGGTTCATCCAGCAGTAATCCTACACTGGACTGGCCTATCCAGCAGTAATCTCACATGGGACTGACCTATCCAGCAGTAATCTCACACTGGACTGCCCTATGCACCAGTAATCTGACGGCACTGACCTATCCATCCTACATGGGCAGGGATTCATACAAGTCGCTTTTTACCACCGAATACCGGTGGTAAAAAAAAATTGAAACTCAATTCGTATGGCAGGAAACTCAATTGCTTTCGTTTTACTGGACAAATACTCAATTTTTCGTGGAAAACTCAATTCGCCAGACATGGTCAAAGTTAATTTGACAGCCCCAAATTACGAAATAAACTCAATCGAATGACGATCTTACCGTGAAAACGACACTAACAGGCGCCGGGAGCATGCCACCACGTGTGGTGGTGTTGTTGTTAACGACTTCGAGTATGCTGATCACAGCGCCGCGTAGCGGCAGACACAATTGCTTGCATATATTATTTCCGGAACCCTCAAACGTTTATTGTGTGGCAGCCTGCATTCGTACTGCCGAGGGTTTCCAAACTATCACTGAAGTTTGACAACAGGGACTGCCGCCCAAAAGTTTTTATCGGTCATCTGTCGCCGTAAAAGTTATTTTTTTCTTCAACTTCAGACAGACCCTGTGTAGCTGTTGTTGTCATCTTTAAATCGCGTAGGTCATCAATTTGTCCGCCAGAGTTGCAAGTTTCAGAAATGAAATACAAAGAAAAATCTGCCCTCGCGTTGTTGTTACGTAGAAACTTTTGTGCCTTACTTCCCTATTTTGAAAGTGAACTCTTCCAATTCGATTCATCGGCTTGTGGGCTTACAACACGGGTCAGTGGAAGTTTCCATTACCGCAATAGGGTTGACAGCCGACAGACAGTCTTGCGCTTTGTACAGCCACGTGCCTGCAGTCAGTCGACCATATTTCCCGGTTAAATCTGGACCGTGATGCCGACGTTCGGTCCATTCAGTATCCATCAAACACGAAGTAAAAAGTGAAATGTCCAGCGATGTCAAAGATTGAAAATACATCAAGACTAAACGTCTAAATTTCACATGACTTGCTAAAGCCAAGACCTGCAATCATGATCGGGTTGTATTTTTGTAAAGTACATTGACTGGTCTACAACTTCACTCGTGAGATGTCAGTGCGACTGACACGGCGACGATACCAGGCTGCATATTTTATCTTCGTCTGCTCCATAAAGTTGACTCCTCGTGGATTATAAACAATAAATTTTCATAGTTGGAAGAGTAATGGAAAACCATACTTTAAATACGAGGTGACCTCCAGAACTGGATTTTGGAAAACTTAACCGGAGATAAATAGCACTCAAGAAATTTGCTTAAAAAATTTAACATTGAGTAAATGTGACCATCCAAAATATTCGGTAGTTTTCAGAAAATTTAGACTTTAGAACTTGGCAGATCTGTCTCATGTAAAAACTTTATTAAACTTTAATTCAGTAACAATCTGCAGAGGCTGTGTTTGGTGCAGTTAGCTGCAGACAAGAGGGCATGTTTCCTGGTTCGATCGTTTGCTGTTTTGAACAATTACTGCTTGATTTCTCCCTCCAATTTCATTCGTGATATAGATCCCCATGTCCATTGTTATTCAGACTGATCTTGTGGTACGGTACATGTAAATCTCTCGGTTTTTATACTTCATTCGATGAAAACTTTAGCTGAAGACGCGCTGAATAGAATGAGTTTTATTGAATTTGGATATTGGGTAGATGAAAATGTTTTGTCAAAAATAACCCCTGCTCATAGTATAATATATTGACCATATTAAAACACACCAACAACATCCTGTGCATGGTGGTAGTTGAAATATTTGAGAACTGAATACCAATAGGTAAATCGGTGGTAAAAAAATTTGAAAACTCAATTGCAATCTTTGAATCGGCGGTTAAAAATTTTGAAAACTCAATTTCACCATTGTGAAAACTCAATTTTGAGTAATATTGAGTTTTCGGTGGTAAAATTTTTGACTTGTATGAATCCCTGATGGGATTAACTTATATGCCAGTAATCCCACATGGGACTGATGTTATTGTCTGTACCAGATAACCTATTCCAGACAGTATTGTCTGTACCACATCACCTATTTTAAACCTTATTGTTTGCTCTACATGTATGCTTTCAATACTGCTGCACCTTCGGCGGATGACCCCGCAAGGCGAGATGTTAGGGTTCTCAGAACGCTTGTTATTATCTACAATTCATTGTTATGTTCCACCATGTAGGATGATAATAATACAAACTGTGTCTGCGTATGTTTGTGTGTGCGCGATTCTGTTTCACTGAGACACGGTGTATGTAATAATAAATGCTGCCACCGGACCGCCATGTTCCATTCTCGGGGAAACTTTATCTGCATGTATTTTCTATTCGCTTCCTCATTTCTTGTGTTATTTTGTATATTTTCAGTATGGATGGATTTCGTGTGGTCAAACTGGATGAGGTGGTCAGACAGATCGATATCCTCATCACGTGTACAGGTGAGTGAGACGGGGAAAAATGGAAATTAAAATTTCACTGCCAATAGGATTTCTCTAATCTCTCAATCGCTCTAAGGGACAAATTGACCTCGAGTTTTGATCTGTGGAACCATGCTGCCTCATGAGGGCCTCTAGAGCAATTTCATTCCTGACCTATTTCAAAAGATCAAATGTGAATATCGTTGTGAATGCAATGTCTCCGTAACAGTGACAGCTAGAGACTAGATATCTTTCTCAATGCCGCCTAGCTTGTGAAGGCCTCCAGGTCAAATTCATTCTGAACTGACCTTGGCCTATTTTCAAAGGTCACAGAGGTCAAAATGTTAATAGCAGTCATCTTTGCTTGTGAACACAATATTTATCTCAAGTACCAAAGTAATGGATATTTGGCACAATGCTACCTTATAAAGGACTGTATGTTGAGCCCACCTAGTGTTGGGTTTCTGGGTGTGAAAAGGAATAGGACCCCACCCATGGGGTTCTCGAGTGTAATAAGGAATAGGACCCTACACGTGGGGTTCCAGGTGTGAAGAGAAATAGGACCCAACGTTGTGATGTGACTGAGATATAGTTGAAAGTGACATTCAATCATATTTACTCGCTCGCTCACTCTATGTTGAGTTCACTTCAGACTGACATACTTTTAAAAGGTATCAGGGGTCAAAATTTGGATAGCAGTCCTATTTGCTTGAAAAACAATATCTGAGGGACAAATTGACCTGGAGTCTTGGATCTTTGGAAACCGGACTAGTGTTGACCTGTTTTCAAAGGTCATAAAGCTCAAGCTGTGCATAACTTCCTGAACACAATATTTGAGGAAAACTTCAGCTACAATCTTGGGCTTTCACACAATGCTGTCTCATAATACCTTTTATGCCAAGTTCACTGGAGAGCCTTGTTGAGTGAAAAGGCGGCATATAGTTCATGTAAGACGAAGTGACGTAATTTTACGGGATTTCCAATAGTAGCAAATGGAGAAGTGGTCGGCCATTGTTCCAAATGCTAACATGTGAAGTCACGTTGAAAAGCGGCATCTCCTCTTACATGAACTATACACCGAATTTTACTACTGAAGTCAGCATGTATGTTTCAGATAGATAACCTGGTGGGGGACCTGGTACCTACTCCGCTTGTTTGTTTTCCTTGGTATAAAGAGTATCTTGTATCCTTTCATTTCCTGTAGTGATGTCAATTTTTTGTCCCTTCTCGCCTAGTAAGTTTGAAGGTCTTGAACAATAATGTTCCTTGTGTTGTTGTGAATGAAGGATGTACTGTAAAAATTTTAAGACATTTGTTTTCTTCTCATAGGTAACAAGAATGTGGTTACAAGACAACACCTGGACCGCCTTAAAAACGGATGTATCGTTTGTAACATGGGACACTCCAACACTGAAATTGATGTGGTCAGTAAACAAAGTATCTTAAGTATTTATTCAATTTTCTTTGTATAAGTAATTGCAGTCCTCTTCAGGGATAAATTTTAATTTAATTATATTCCTACATTGTGAAACACCGGGCCAGAAAATACTGGCGTGGGTTAGAATCGAACTCGTGACTTCTGGGGATGCCGTCCCATTGTATCTCCGAATATATACAAAATTCACTTGTTATCGTGGCAATAAGCTTGTGAAATGGATTGAATAAGTGAGCTGTTCCCAACTGGACAGTTTGGAGTTCGATTCTCACCTGATCCAGTATTTTCTTAGTATAAGGCAATTAAAATTCTCTGATTTCACTTAAAAAGCTAGATATTAAAAATTAAATAAATTAAAGTAAAAATTTACTCTTTCCAGGGTAGCCTTCGTACACCAGAATTGACGTGGGAGAAAGTGAGGTCACAGGTTGACCACATAATCTGGCCAGACAGCAAACGGATCATTCTGTTAGCAGAGGGGCGTCTGGTCAACCTGAGCTGTTCTAGTGTGCCCTCATTTGTTGTCTCCATTACTGCAGCAACGCAGGTACAACTAGTGTCCACTAATTACTTTGTAACAAGAGCCCTAAGGACCTGATTTGAAATCTGTGATCCCACATGGGGAAAAAATGAAGTGAAATTCACGGACCCTGGACTTGATTGCTGACCTCAAAATCAACTCGCACATTCATGAGTTATATAATACCATAGACTTAACAATTCTATACGGACAGTTGAATTATTTGCTTTTCTTCTAATCTGATGGTTACCTAATTATTGTTATTTTCTTCTATTGTGCACCTAAAAATTCCAAACTATAAACACTTGGTTATTGAAATGGGTTATATTTACTCAATATATCAACAAGTTTGAATTATATCTAATTCAAAGGTATGTTCTGGCGCACTCGTTGTAAGCCTCAATTTCACATGCCTTTAATCATCGAGCATAGGTGAAGGTTTATATCACATAGCCAACTCTAACAACCAATGAAAATTCATTTTCTTACAACCGAAATTCAAAATACTACAGAAATATAGCATAACATGCAGGCATACCATATAAAGACTTTTATTCACATGTCACAGAGGCAAATCATCGGCCAACATGGGATTTGGGAGACTTGGACGCACACGCCAGATTATATTTAACAGCTAGAGCCAGAGAGAATACAGGAGTGGGAAGCTGTTTTGCTTGTGATGATGTAATTTCCACTGTATTCTATAAAATCAGTTGTATTGATTTGTATTGGAATCTTCATTTGCTTCATTCATGCCTGTCCTCAAGTTTCTCATCCTGATCTCAATCTTTCATATTTTTTTCCAGGCTCTTGCGCTGATTGAGTTATATAATGCCCCTCAGGGTCGTTACAAGCAAGATGTGTACCTCCTTCCAAAGAAAATGGGTGAGTGACCTGAAGCCAGGCATCAGCAGTGATTCTGACAGTCTGATTTTTTTCTCAACAGCCAACCTCCATAATGGATAGTTTGGATAGAATGCGCTTCAATCTGCTGTGCATGTATTGACAGATTCATCTATTTACACTTCCTTGATTATCCGCCACCTTTACCTCTGGTATCTATCTTGGAGGTTACCATTATCCGCCACCTTTACCTTTGGTATCTATCTTGGAGGCTACCATATATTGGTAATGTGGTAACAAATTCAGCCGATCATAATCTTGCCTAGAATCCTTTGTCATGACCTCTGACCCATTGTCATGACCTCTGACCCAGATTACGTTTACCTCCCTGCAGCCCCATGGGGCTTCCGGGGATTGACCTGAGATGTCGTTGTGCACACCGCAGGTCATGGTAAGAATAAACCTCAGCTCCTCAGACATCTTGTCGTAAGAGGCGACTAACTGAGGCACCTATGGGGTTCCCGGGTGTGAAAAGGAATAGGACCCCACCCGTGTGGTTCCCGGGTGTGAAAAGCAATAGGACCCAACGTCGTGATATGACTGAAATATAGTTGAAAGCGACGTTAAATCATATTCACTCACTCACTTATCTCCCTGCACATGATAACAACGCAGGTTTGTAAAGCTATCTATTCTATTCTAAAGCATTCGTAGTAATATACATGGATAGTAGTGTTACTTGTGAACCTTGTGGAGAGGATTTTATAACTGAAGGCCACGGCTACTCAGCTCCTTAATTTTTACTGAAGATGAAAAACAAAATGGCTGTCAATTCAAAATGGTAACAACACCTGTCCCTTGCAAAGAGAGTGAAAGGGAAGAACCCAGTCTAAGATTACCAGTATTCTACATGTCTAACTTTATACATATTCTTCATTACCAGATGAATATGTAGCTAGTCTCCACCTGCCCACGTTTGATGCTCACCTGACAGAGCTGTCTGATGAACAAGCCAAGTATCTTGGCCTGAACAAGGCAGGACCATTCAAACCCAACTACTACAGGTATGAACTCCAAATATTTCTCTCTAATCATTTCATACCCTATTTCTTCTCATTTTTCCAACAGCATTTTTAGACTTAAAGCAGAACAAAATCCATCTTTTTGTCAACTGAGCATAAAAACTGTGACATGGATATGTTATTTATCCAAAGAACTGAAAAGAAGGAGTAAAATTTACAGAATGTTAGCAGAATTTCTCTCTGCAGATGCCTGAAGTTAACTTTTGCCGCCTGAATTAGAAGAAATAGGGTAATGGCAATCGCAGCGTTGGAAACTTTTATCTGAATATATTCTCCATGTATCCAGGAGATTTTGTCCTTAGTTATGGAAAAGTTAGTAGTACTACAATGTTAGGGCTGTTCCAGTTAAAAAGGTATGGGAGGGGCGGAAGGCAGCTTTGAATTATACCCCACCACCCATAGAAATTGTATTGGCCTTCCCAATGTTGTAACATGGATTGAAGGGAATTTCCTCCTATGACCCATAGAATAATATATTGAAGGCCTTCATCCCATACCTTTTGAAATGGAACAGCCCTTATATTACTGTGAATATTCTAATAATTCAATCAATCCCAAATAATGGATTATCTGCTTGATTCTGGACCATTTTGTCAATTTCTCGTTATAATAAGTTTGATCACTAACAGGAAATAAAAATTTTCACCATAAAATCTGTGATTGAATTATTAGCGGTATCACCATACACAGAATGTCAGTCATTCTCTGTATCTTAAAAGTTGCATTTAATGTGATTGAATACCGACGGTCACGGATGTACAAAGGGAAGCAACTTTACCAACGTCACGGCAGAGGGCGTGACTGCTTGGGGGTCAGATCGAAGATTGTTAACATGGTGGATCAAAGGAAATTGGCGCAAAACGGTTTCCAGTTCGATAAATGGGCGGTCAAAATGAAATTAAAACAGATGTACTGCAGAGTGACTATCCTAACATATTGACAGACACACGAGGCGCTCTTGTTGTATGATGTAAGATATATATTTCTAGTCCAAATGAATTGAAGAATCTGGTATGTTCTTCTGTGACGTCGATCATTCGCTATGACGTTGCAACAATCCATATTGTGATGACGCCACTCGCGATACCATTGTTGGCGGTCCAAATAACAAACGTCACAAGAGAACGTCATAATACAAATGTATCAAAATGTATATATTCGTAGCGTCGCAAGCTATCGTATGGCTGCAGGATAAATCTGACCCCCTCTGCACTCCGCCCTCTACCGGTATGTCAGCAAAGTTGTTCGCCTTTACGTATCCGTGACCGTCGGTATTATTGTAGACCTGGCTGTTTGAATGTTTTAGATATCTTACTGCCTCACTGTATAAATTATTAGATCTTACTGTATGAATTATTATCCTTACCATATTAATTACTAGATCTTATTACCCTATGATTTATTAGAGATCTTACCATATGATTTATTAGAGATCTTAATCTATGAATTATTAGAGATCTTACCCTATGATTTACTAGAGATCTTACCCTATGAATTACTAGAGATCTTACCCGGTGATTTACTTGAGATCTTACCCTATGATTTATTAGAGATCTTAATCTATGAATTATTAGATATCTTACCCGGTGATTTACTAGAGATCTTAACCTATGAATTATTAGTCTTACCCTATGATTTATTATAGATCTTTCCCTATGATTTACTAGAGATGTTACCCTATGAATTATTATAGATCTTACCATATGATTTACTAGAGATATTACCCTATGAATTATTAGAGATCTTACCCTATGATTTACTAGAGATGTTACCCTATGAATTATTATAGATCTTACCCTATGATTTACTAGAGATGTTACCCTATGAATTATTATAGATCTTACCATATGATTTACTAGAGATCTTACCCTATGAATTATTATAGATCTTACCATATGATTTACTAGAGATGTTACCCTATGAATTATTATAGATCTTACCATATGATTTACTAGAGATCTTACCCTATGAATTATTATAGATCTTACCATATGATTTACTAGAGATCTTACCCTATGAATTATTATAGATCTTACCATATGATTTACTAGAGATGTTACCCTATGAATTATTATAGATCTTACCATATGGTTTACTAGAGATCTTACCCTATGAATTATTATAGATCTTACCATATGATTTACTAGAGATCTTAACCTATGAATTATTATAGATCTTACCATATGATTTACTAGAGATCTTACCCTATGAATTATTATAGATCTTACCCTATGATTTACTAGAGATCTTACCCTATGAATTATTATAGATCTTACCATATGATTTACTAGAGATCTTACCCTATGAATTATTATAGATCTTACCATATGATTTACTAGAGATCTTACCCTATGAATTATTATAGATTTTACCATATGATTTACTAGAGATCTTACCCTATGAATTATTATAGATCTTACCATATGATTTACTAGACATCTTACCCTATGAATTATTAGAGATCTTACCATATGATTTACTAGAGATCTTACCCTATGAATTATTATAGATCTTACCATATGATTTACTAGAGATCTTACCCTGTGAATTATTATAGATCTTACCATATGATTTACTAGAGATCTTACCCTATGAATTATTATAGATCTTACCATATGATTTACTAGAGATCTTACCCTATGAATTATTAGAGATCTTACCCTATGATTTACTAGAGATATTACCCTATGAATTATTAGTCTTACCCTATGATTTATTATAGATCTTTCCCTATGATTTACTAGTGATGTTACCCTATGAATTATTATAGATCTTACCATATGATTTACTAGAGATCTTACCCTATGAATTATTAGAGATCTTACCCTTTGCTTTATTAAAGATCTTACCCTATGAATTACTAGTGGTCATACTGAAAAATATGCATGTCCAACCCTCACAGTTTGTCACCACTTTCACCAATGGGGTTATCCCACTGATGGCTAAGGGGGAGCAAATCTTGTAACAGATGGAACACCAGCGCCCTCTGTCTCCTTGAAATACAATACGTCCATTGATGAATAGTTATGATGTTCCAGCTGTTACAAGATTTGCTCCCCTTAGCCATCAGCTGGATAACCCTATTGCTAACATGGTGGTAATTGGTAGTTTTTTTAATGTTACATGATAAACAGGAATAAAGATATATTAATATCCTGATAGAAATAAAGATATAATATCCTGCTTCAATTTGATTCTGTTTCCAGGTATTAATGAAGGCCCAGTTTAGTTCATCCCAACATGACCCCTGTATAACCAACCAACCAACAACTGACTTTCTTTATGGAGTGCCTCCTGCCGTATTCTCGGTCGACGTACGGCAGAATTATTATTCAAGGTTTCGCGCACTGGAGATTGAGAACTCATGTGTCTTGTTCGCCGACCCATGGAACCTGAAGAAGGCTGGCATTAGCTTTCCAAAGATATCCAGTTTTGATGTTCGTATGCAGAAATTTCCGTGTTTGGAGGACTATTCGAGTATGAAACACATTGGACAAGTTTGACAACATGTGAAACTTCTACTTCTGTATGTCTTGCTATGGATATCTTACATAGATAAATCTCCTATTGTCAGGCTTCTCACACTGAAGAGGCGTCACGACGGGCTAATAAATCATGTGATAGTTTTGAGGAGTTTATAGACCCGTCCCATTGTACTGGGTCATGACGTACACTTCGGTGTATGCTCTTGTACTCGCTTACCTCCCCTTGGTAGTGGAATTTTACAGGCTTTTATTATTTCTTGTGTCAATCTGTATTTTACACTAGATAGTATCCATGCGTGTCCAGTACACTCAGTTGCCATTATGTATAGAATGTGTTTTAAAGAAGCTTCTTTCAATTGGTCACCTGAATCCTATCACCAATTCGGTGTTTGTTTATTTCTCTGTCTTCTTCACCCATCATGTAGATAAGAAAATACTTCAACTTGCTGTCTTCATATTTCTTCTTGAAAATCATGGATTGTATAAAGTTGTCCATTTCTTCACTTTTTTCTGAAAATATTTGAAATCATGTTATATATTGTCGTTCATTAACCGCTCAGCCTTGAACATAAGGTTTGTGAATGTAGTCAAGGTCATTCACGTTATTGTAACATCCGGCTTCTTAATTTTTTCTTTGAACCTGGTGTATGTGAAAGAACAATTACCTCCTCGCACAGCATAGTTGAATTATCTGATTAGAATGAGTTTTAAAACCTCTGTATCAGTGGCTGTTACATGGCCACTCACTGTTGACATCTGTTTAACATCTCGTCAAACAGGTGTTAGTGATAAGTGGTTACTCAACAACCGGGAAGTTCGTCATGTAAGGATCTTCAAACCAGGAACATGGTAATGCCCTAAATAGTTATTCTTTCCCAAAGGTTACCAGTTCGTGTTCATATTGCAGAATTGCTTCAAAGTAAAACGGTACAACTATCCGGCTATATTATGGACTTCTTGATTGTAGTTAACCAGAAAAAGGATTTTTATATTGTTCACTATAATCCCACAGAACTGAAATAAACAGAGCAATAATATATAGTCAGCCCTCTTTATAACGACCACATTTGTCCCAGATAAGTTTGTCGTTGCAATGAATTTGTGTTATTACGAACAGAGAATAAGTATATTCAGGTACATTTATTTCTGTAAACTTTGTCGTTATAACGAAAGTCATAATAAGGGTTCACTGTACTTTCAAGTAGAATTCCTTGCACTCTGTATCCACATTTTAATTCTCATTCTGCTAATATTTCCTTGCTGTAATTATTGCCTCAAGATTATCATATCAGCTATTCTGATCATGATTTGTAAAATAGTTTGCAGTCAGGTCAATTATTTCATTACCTTTTTTCCTCATGTCTATTGAAATACTTGTGAATTGTTCCATAACCCATGAAGTCGACACAAATTTGACTAGTTTAACATGTTTACTGGTTAGTTGATACATGTATTTTTATTAATAGTCCTTAGTCACAAATTTGACTAGTTATCTGTCATATCCATTTATGAATAGTTCCCATTGGATCCAAATTTGACTAGTTTACTTGTGTATTCAAAATCCCTCTCAACGGACATGTTTGATACAAATATGAATAATATTGCGGACAATACACCAGAAGAGTTAACAATTTCACAGGGTGGCCTCTTTGAATTAAATATACAAATAGGTTGTATAACTGTCACCGTTTACTGTACAGTTGAAATGTTCATTTTCAAAGAATATTTAATCCGAACAGTTTCACTGCGGTGAAATGCGTTTTGTCAGTGATGTCTAGAACTCGCAAATTCATGGCCTTAATTTCTCAACATATGTCAAAGTGTAGATATTTACATAAATATTTATGTATGTGAGGAAATTTGCGGGGTTTTTTTTCTTCTTGCTGTGGTACAATAAGTGAAATTTGATTGATCTTGACACTATGCACTGGAAGTTAATGCACCACTTTGTCACTTGGGGTGCTGTTCTTGGGGAATTTGATGTTATTGAGGGGTGAACAAAAGAGCATATTCTAACACATGGTAAACCACACCGTTTTTGCAGTTTTATGGGCGCGAATCATGTGCATTGTTTTTCAAAAAAAGAAGAAAAAAAAAGAAGAATCATGAGTACCCCCCAGATTTATTTGTTGAGTTCAGTGATGTTGGGACCTCAGTGTTACAATTTGTTGTGCCCAGGTTTGACCTGTGAATTGAGAAATATTTTATATTTTTGTCTGTGGCGTTTTCTTTTATCGGATTCGAGGAATGGAGACCTGATTCACACCCAGCAACATGACAGCTGTTTCCCCAGGTCTCCAAATCAGGCGTATTTACATGATTACATAGAATGATGGGCAGGCCTTGGTCCTGCTGGTTGCACATGACATCATTGCGCATACTGGGTTACAGCGCCACCTGGCGACAAAGTGGTCCATTGAGAACTATATTATAATTATGTGCTTCAGTAAATTACATTCAGCAGTTACAGTAATCTTACTGTTTCAACAAAAGATGAGCAGTTTTGCCAGCATCGTTTTTGATAGATTGATGTTCTGCTCAATGTTGTATAGTATTTTGAAGATAAATGGTCTAAGAACTACTTTGCAAAGACTGTCACTCATTGATACAGAATAGATAGGCAAATGTCAATGACAGCCAATCATAGCAGAGGTTTCATTCGCAGTACAGTTATCACAATACATCTGATTGGCTGTTGAGAAATAAAAATCAGTCTATCAGAATTGTTGCTGCTGCTCTTGACAATGAATGATCATGTCAGTGAAGGATGTTAATTTTGAACATTGTATGTTATACATTTACAGGGTCGTGGTGTATATTTTGTGAATGTAATATGGAAACACCTCATTTAATGCATTTGCTCTCAAATGTATGATCCATGTCACATGCATTAATGTGTAATTTGTTTTAGCCCCAGATCAACAATTTACTGTCACCCACTATTCAGACTGGTCTCTCATCTCTGTAACATGGCTTAATTCCTGTGTTTGAGTAGCAGAATTTATTTGAAGCTCGTCATTCATTCTGACTTTCCTGGAGCATATTTCGAAGAATATTATCTGTAGCATGAGCTGTATTAATTGAAGTTAACTTCATTTTGCTAACACTGTTTAATCAGTGTACTGAAGTGATGCTTGGGGGAAAGAAAAACTGACATTTTCAAAACTGCCAGAAAAAGTTTTATTTCTTTTCATTCTACTCGGCAAAGATCTGGTTCCATCATAGTTCATACTCATTTCATTTCCTTTTGCGGAGAGAGGTGTCTTTCATTTCCTGCGCTGTTTCTCATGCATCATTCCTGCGATAATGAATTGGAAAGCTTATAAACCATCTTTCACACCAAGTCCATTTTCTTCATTCACAGTTCAAACTTGCCTTGGTATACATGTATTAGCATAGCAGTTGTGTTTAAGGAATTTAAGACACTGACATTCGAAATGCGAGTTATTGGTTTTTGATTGGCTAACACAACTCCACCGCCTTATTTGAAGGAATGACATAGCTATTGAGAGAAGACGTCACCCTAAACACATTGATCAGTGTATAGATACCAGTTGGATTCTGTCTGGTTCGTAGATAAAATTTACACCTCCGCTATTGAAAATGGTCTTGTATATCAAGGCCAGTTTGAAATGTGAACTGGAACTTGTCTTGTTATGAAGATACATGTACTTCAAAGCATACTACTCCAAAGTTCCATTTCATGTTTAAAGATGTTGTCAGTAGTACAAATCTCAACATGGCTTGTTTTTAACTGCAGCCCGTGTCTTTTTAGGAGGCAGAATTACTCGCGATGACAGTTAATGGCAAATGGTTCATGTAACCAGTCACTCGTCAGAAAAATTCTTGAAAGCTATTCCACCTTGATGAAAATATAAGGCAATCTGATCTTCAGTGACTCACATGTGTGACTTTTTCCACTGATACTTCCCATGTTATTTTAATGACAAAACGACATTGTAATAGCAAACAGACTGACCACTGAATGGCTAGGTAAAATAACGTGGGCGGTATAAGGAATTTGCTTTGATTTGAGAAAATATCAGTTATTTTAGAAATTAAAATTTAACAGTTGTGATTATGGTTAAATCAAACTGGGCTCCATAGGGCACCTTGCATTTCCAAGTCCCAAAGATCGTTATGGTTATCTGACTTTTATTGAAAATGGAATATATTCGAACTTCAGCTGCTAATTTGTCTTTAAATCAATCTGGATTGATCACATCTTCTAACTCTCATTCAGTTTTCTCACCGTCATCGGAAGAAAAAGCAATAAGATATTTATGTGTATTTAGTATCACATGAAAGTAATGATACAGGTGTACATGTATCATGAATGATCATCAAGTCATGGTAATGTGTACAAGTTTGACTGTCGTTATTTCAAGTGCATTCTGTAGAATTTGTATATATGTGTATGAGCATAAAATGATCGAGTGTGAAGGTATCAAGATTTTTGTCCAAAAACAACCAAGAAGCAAATACATAATCTAATCTGCTTGGATGTTAGTACTTGTATATGGATACGGCTGTATATTTGTAAACAATTTACAATTAAATGATAATTGGGTGCCGTACCTGACCATCGTATTGATCAGTATGGAATAACAGAATATTTGATATCAGTTGCATTTCTTGGGATGAAAGAGTACAAAACAGATGTTTTAATTGAAGTCACCCATTAATATCCCATAATGCACCTGCAGTTCCTGGAAAGATTGCAAGTTGTTTCAGGTCATGATTTATGTTAAACAAGATCTGCATGCTATAGAATTTGTTATGGGTGTGTACATTTCCAGATGAATAGCTTCAAGATAGTAGACTACACATGTGAATGGAAATTTACTGAACTTATGGGAAGAATTGTCGCCTCAATGTTTCACAGTTCAGTGTATCTTATACATTCTTGATACAGGTGGAACGGTTTAACCGAGACGACTGTTTAATCGGAGGAGCAAGTTTGTCAATTCATATTTATTCACAAAGCAGTATATGGTGGACGAATCTGCCAGCTCTGCATGGAGTTGTCAATAACATGTTATCATCCTCCTGTATTAAACTATAGGTATGAATTATTTGTAAAGCTTGATTCATGAATAAAATATTTGCAAATAAACACTGTGGAAAAGAAACTTTTTATAGTCCATTATTACCCCTCATTGACACCATATTTCGCCTTTTTTGTACCAAAATTACATCACAGAGAAGACACCACGGAAGTCTCATATTTTTTGCAATCTCAAAACCAGAGCTCCGGTCCTGTCCTCCCTACTGGGCTCTGGGCTCAGCCGTATGATCGGTCATTGGCTAGCAAACAAAGCCCTAGAATTCAGGACATAATGAGGACGTCTCTGTGGAGATCATGCCGATGTCCCGACGTCATGGATTTTACGAGCACATCTGCAAGATGACATAGTCTGCATTTTTGTGAAAGTTTTTCTATTCTGATGTAATGATGGTGGCCATGCAAATGCCTGACGTTTCATAAGGAATTGGATATGTTCCAATGGAACCTTTATACAAGACACGTGAACTAATTTTTCAATGTATTATGGCACCCGTTTTCAGTGGGCATGATCTCAGGGGTTCGTTGGAGCGGCCATTTTCCGGCAGAAAGTGACCCCTGGTGGCGAGGTTGTATTTTCCGTTAATTTGTCACCCGTTGCATACTTGTGAAAACTAGGGCAGATCGTTCTGGTGGCAACTTTGCATTCATCAAGAATTAGTGGTTCTAACCTATGTACAACAATGACCTGCCCTATTTTCTCAAGGTTCAGAGACTGAAAGTACACCTATACTGACTGACACTAGATATACAAGCGGAGTGGCTAGCAGGTCCTCCGCCAAGTAGCCTGTAAAGCATATACCCTTACAATATCTCCCTAAATATAACTTGCAAAGTGTATGTGGAAGGAGAAGTTTATCTGGAATTGTTGAAGAGGTTTGGGAAGCAGTAATGGTTAATGTAACACTGGAATGTAGTCTGTGGACGGCGAGGTTTATACATCGATGGGTGGAAGAGATCTCAAAATATCGCGTTCACAACACAGATGGGTACAATATGGGCAAGTGAAATGCAGGATGGCCAATGGCAGTCATCTTGGATTATGTACCTCAGTGAAAATCAATACCATTGGCCGTCTAACTGATGTGAAGCACCTTCCCAAGTTTGAAGTTGATCGGTCAAATTGTTCTCGAGATATTGCGTTCACAAGATGTGGGACGGACGGAGGGACGGTCCGACGGACGGCTAGCATTTCCAAGTCCTCCCACCACTTTGTGGCAGAGGACAAAAACTACTGAGGAGTATGCTCATATATAGCTTGTCTCCCATTCCTTCTTCCCTGTTAATTCAAACCACCATATACACTGCTAGAGGTGCTTTATCGGTGTTATCCAATCATTATGCTGTAAAGCTTGGCTCGTGTCGGATTTGTCATACCAACGTGACTGATATATGGACACGTGATGCTGCGGACAAAAAATCCAAGTCTGGATTTGAATGGGCAAAATCCACCGAACTGCCAACACAATGCAACCGATCTACCTTGAACTTCATCAGGGACATTCGATACATCATTAAGACACTTTGAACCACAAAAACACAATTGTCATACAACTCAACACATGAAATCTATATAAGGCTGTGAAGTGTAGATGGCTATCCCTTTCATTTTGGTTGCTCAGCCCGGTGGTAAACAATATCCAAAAGGTCGTTCAGAAATTGATCACCATTGGTAATTGAAATAGCGCCCCTGCTTGCAGTCTGAATCTGTTGTCACATGATGGTCATGTAAAACAAGTGACCCGATTCAGGCCCCAAGAGCTGGGAGTGTTCGCGTGGATGCATACGCACACCCGCTGGACCCCCAAAGTTCAGCCTCGGCAAGGTTCACATCCAACACATTAGTGTGATAGAAAGTTTGATACTAGATGTCAAAATATACTATCAGAATGCACCAGAACGCAGCATTTTGCATACTCCATGTAAGGATCATGAGACGATGCATACAATAGCCGAGTGACCAACAATATAGTCTTTTTTTGTTTTTTAGACTTGAGCCTTGGACAAATTCACAATAGCTTCCTAAATGAAGTATCTAACGCAGAGGTCTAGTTAAGTTCCAGAAAATGAAGAACAAGAGCTGTCTGAACTCGAAATACGCCTGAAAAACATATGTCTGAACAGGTTGAACAGTGAATTGAAAACTTTCAGCACTGTATGGATTTACATGTGATAGCTAGTGGTGACACATCGTCTCCCCCTAATGCACCTACCCACCAAAGTTCAGATCTGTAGCTTGAAAAGTGTGCGATATACAGTCCGGACACGAGAGAAACTACCTTTACAATGGCTGACATAAAGAGGGTGTGTCTGGTTGCCATGGAAACGGCCCACATGAGGGAAAGCAATGCATGACACGTCGTCTCCCCCTAATGCACCTACCTGCCAAACTTCAGATCAGTAGCTTGAAAAGTGTGCGATACACAGTCCGAACACGAGCGAAACTACATTTGGACTGGCGGAGATAAAAAGGGTGTGTCTGAGTGAGTGAATATGATTTAACGTCACTTTCAACTATATTTCAGTCATATCACGACATTGGGTCCTATTCCTTTTCACACCCGGGTGGGGTCCTATTCCTTTTCACACCCGGGAACCCCACAGGTGCCTCAGTCGCCTCTTACGACAAGCTCTCTGAGGAGCCGAGGCTTATTCTTATCATGACCTGTGGTGTACACGACGACATCCCAGGTCAATCCCTGGAATCCCCTCGAGGCGGGGTGGGTCTGGTTGCCATGGAAATGGCCCACACGAACGAAAGTAATGCACAACATGTCGTCTCCCCCTAATGCACCTACCCGCTAAACTTCAGATCTGTAGCTTGAAAAGTGTGCGATATACAGTCCGGACACGAGCGAAACTAAATTTAGAATGGCTGAGATAAAGAGGGTGTGTCTGGTTGCCAATGAAACGGCCCACATGAGCGAAAGCAACGCATGACACGTCGTCTCCCCCTAATGCACCAGTAGCTTAAAGTGTGCAATATAGTCCAGACAGGAGAGAAACTATTTTTACAATGGCTGAGATAAAGAGGGTGTGTCTTGTGGCCATGGAAACAGTCGAAATGAGCGAATGCAATGCTTGACACATCATCTCCCCCTGCTAAACTTCAGATCTGTAGCTTGAAAAGTGTGCGATACAGTCCAGACAAGAGTGAAACAACATTTTGAATGACTGAGATAAAGTGTGTCTGGTTGCCATGGAAACGGCCCACATGAGCGAATGCAACGCATGACACGTCTCCCCCTAATGCACCTACGTACCAAACTTCAAATCAGTATCTTGAAAAGTGTGTGATATTCAGCCCGGAAACGAAATGGACGGACGGCGCCATCCGGGCTGTTCCATTTAAAAAGGTATGGGAGGGGCGGAACGCAGCTTTGAATTATACCCCACCACCCATAGAAATATTATTGGCCTTCCCAATGTTGTAACATGGATTAAAGGGAATTTCCCCCCATGACCCATAGAATAATATATTGAGTGCCTTCCTCCCCTCCCATACCTTTTTAGATGGAACAGCCCTCCCATATAAACACGTCCGCTTTTTCAGCGGGTGCATAAAAAGTAAGCCTGAACCCACCGTTTTACATCAATATTTTGGCAAGGACATACCCATGTACTCCAACATTTCAGAGTCAGCGATTCAGTTCTGCATCTAAAACTTTTTACGATCATTCAGTCTAAAAGTGTTTACAAATCGCTAACAATGCTGTCAAAATAAGGCCTGAAGCACCATTGTGATTGATCAATATATTTAAGATGTTGCTTTGCTGATTGGCTAAACTTATATTTGAAAGTTTCAAGAACACTAGTCATTCCCACAGACCTCTCGGCTTTAAAATTTCTCAATGAGATTTGGCGACTATCCCAGCACTTAAGGCGAGGATCCAGGGACGGCCTAAGCCCCGGAAGCTCTGGGGTTCTAGCAAACTCCGAACAGCGCATGTCAGCTGAACGACTATCGTCTGGCTACAAGCACTGCCCGCAGTCGAATGCTCTAGCACAGACCCGAAGACCAAGGAACACGTGGGTTTGTTACGATGGGATTAATCACGCACATATGTTGCTCCTACGCAAATAGATCCATTGAGAACGGCGAGAAAAATCAAGAATCTAACTTCTTTTTCGATGTAAGCTATTCATTAAATACTTTTTGGATATATTTGGTTGATAAAACAAAGGCTTTTAGCGGAAAGAAGGAAGGTTATTGCCGAGTAATCTCAACGCTGAGAGCGTGTTAACGATATTTTCAATTGCGGGCAGTGCTTGTAGCCAGATGATAGTCGTTCAGCTGACATGCGCTGTCTGGAGTTTGGGGTTCTAGATGGCTGGAGACGCATTCTGGCCAATTTTAGAGGAATAAAATCATGAATTTGCTGATGGAAGGAAGAATAATGCTTGTATTTTTTGAAGGCCTATATGATATTTGTCACCAAATATATTGCATAGGCCTTATACATGATGTATATGTGATAAAAAAAAATTAACCATCCACCTGCGATTATTTCATCTCCATCGTTAAAATATTGGAAGTTATGGCGTCATGCAAGTCAAAAGTATTTATAGGGCCTGTGGGTGCCAAATATGAGAGGAAGCCGATGAAACAGGTTTAGAGCGGGAAAGTATGACGACGCAAGACTGACGACGGTGATTCCCATAGGACATTCCTGTGCACCGTGTGTGTCGGACACGGACAACTTTGAACAAAAGATTTTTTTATTGAAGTGGCGAATGTGTGAGATTTATAGGTGGCTGCGATTGAAGCCCAATGCGGGGGTCTCGTGGCGAATGCGCGAGATTTGATAGGTCTGTTCTCATGGGTACCATGGGTTACGGTATCCAGCGAGGATGGCTGTATAAATGCCTAAGACTGGCTATGAAACAGATAGAAATCATCACATGTAGAATAAATGCTCCAGACTGTTTATATTACCTAACAGGCTTCAACGCACACCTGCGCACTTGCGAGTGGTCAAGTCCTATGACATTGAAAGTGATTTGGTATGGAAGCTAAAATGTTCATTACCCAGCATGGAAAGCAATCCCAAGCTAGATCCTGTGACAAGGTATTACCAAATTTATTTAGGAAGAAAAAGTTGGCTTGGCACAATCTACAGGTGGATCGGCATGAAAATCAAATTTGAATCCATGCAGTTTTTCAGAAGTTGTGGTCTGGAAATGAAGTCCAACAAATGCATGGACCCCAATATTATTGTCCCCCTCTAGCCCTTTGTGTCGGGGCACAAAGAGACAATTTTTGAGTCTAGCTAGGATCCATCATATTATTCCTTTTCACACCTAGAAACCCCACGTATCCCTCAAGCGCTCTGAGTCTTGCCATGATCTCTCGAGATATTGCAATAAAAATTTGACCTTGAAAACATAGCTCAAGGTCAGTCAATTTGGAACGGTTTCTAGTCAATCGTCAGTTGCAAATGTACTATGAATTTGGGGACCCTAGATGTAATTCTTCTCAAAAGATATCAACACCAGAATTTGAATTTAATAAAATTGGTCAAGTTCAGTCATCTTCAAAAAGCTTCAGCTCCATCGTCAGTTGCACATGTCATATATGAATTTGGAAAGCCAGAATAGAATCCTTCAAGAGATATTGTGTCAACAAGCAAGATGGACAGACGGATGGACAATGTAGACAAAACCCTTCGGCCAATGCTGAGGGGTAAAATGAATAGGCTTTTTTGCCATGACAATTCACTGAACTGTACTTATAGCATGAACAACAATTTCCAAAGATTTACTGATTTTCTGCCACAGTGACGTTAACCTCAAAATAAATTGGGTTCCTCTTTGCCCCATGTGCGAGGTACAAATTTTGGTACCAACCCGTTGTCCATGACTGGAACTGGACATATCGCACAGCTTACAAAAGTTAACAGACTGACAGAAACAATTACTGCAATACATGTATACTACCTCACCTGTCGATGGACAGTCACGTATAAAAATGATTATTAATCCAGCATGCACGACATGAGAAGTTGGACATGTTTCTTTGTAGAATCCGGGTATTATAATTTCCCTTTGGGATATTACAACAGGTATATTACAAATTGAAAACTTAGTATGTTCCTTGATATTATGAATTTATTACAACAGTTGTTCAGCCTTCCTGAAATATGGAACACACATTGAACAACATTGTACAAATAACAGCTTAACAATATTAAAAGTGACTATGTTTACACCAATCACACATCTCTCTACAAAGGGAAAGAACTCAATACTGTCAGATTGCGCATTCACAATGTAACAGGTGCACTGTCAGAAGAGGACATTGCAGTAGTAGCTATGGAGCATTAAATGTATATAGAATAATTTAATCCAATTTGACGATATTTACAAGCAATAAGAATACTGTCTCCTTACCAGATAATTTCTAGTTCGAATATATTGAAATAACATTTCCATGTTATTTTATCGCACAATCTTGTCATGCACTGGATTCCTTAAAATAGAAAACTTGCTCAGAAAACTTACTGTTAACATAAATTTCCCATACACAACATGCTTTGAGAAAAAATAGAACCCAGTATTTCCTGTGGTTCAACAGAAATAATAACATCATAATCTTGTCTTAAGTACTATTTGAACATTTTTGAAAAGAATAATTGAATTTCAAATTTAATGCATCTACAGGATAAATATTGTCAAGATAAATAGTGCAAAAGTCGTGGACTATTTTGTGAAATACAGAATGTTTGAAAAGAAATGCGTGAACGTTAATGTAAAATTGATGTGATCTAAATGTGGGGTAGTCCAAAACATGAAATAGATTTTGGAATTATCATAAAGATTCTGATACAGCGAATAAGTACACATTTGCTGTTCTGGAATCTCAAAAATTGGCCATACGACATGATGAAAACTTTCAAAAAGACAAATTTTGGTTCACAAATTAATTTCTACTGAGGGCTGTTCCATTTAAAAAGGTATGGGAGGGGCGGAAGGCAGCTTTGAGTTATCCCCCACCACCCATAGAAATTTTATTGGCCTTCCCAATGTTGTAACATGGACTGAAGGGAATTTCTTCCTATGACCTATAGAATAATATATTGAGTGCCTTCCTCCCCTCCCATACCTTTTTAACTGGAACAGCCCTGAGGAAGAGAGATGCATTTTTTGGATGAATTATTCTGTCTGGGATCTACATTTGATCAAAGACCATCCATGTTCCCAGCTACCAAAACTAGCCTGAAACTCTTGGCTTTTGTGGTCCAGGTGAAGACACATTATTACATAGTTTCATTCAGAACTGGTAGAAGCCTTAACAATTAGCCACGACAATAGGCAATTGCTGCAGTACTGGTCATGGTAAAAACGGTTCACTTGGTCTGAATTGTGAGTCATTCTGACATCTAGAGACTTTGCAGAGGCATATTTCCCCAATTGTGATGGTTGGGTAACAATAACATGCTGCGTTGCAGATGATAGATCTGTCAATGAAAAAATGTCCACTGGAACAGAAATACTTGAATGGCATGATTGGTAGGGTTGTGATGCTGGTTAAATGCAGCAAAAATCTAGTCAATTCATAGACAGAACAGAGTAGAGATCTGGGCGACACCTCATCTTCAATACAGTAAGAAAGTCTCTACATTGCACAGGTTGAAGTTTCGTCTAAGAACAGTAAAATGTCTGCATCACTTGACAGAACAATACAGACTTGTCAAACATGACGAGACTGTCCATTTTCATACATTCAAACTGCACCTGTGGCAAAAAGATCTGGCAAGAAATTAAACAACTTCTGAAATACTCAATGTCATGATTGTTGAACACATAATCCAGTCTTCAATATTAACCTGGAGTGACCGGATTCAACATCTCCATCAACTCTCTGTGACAACTGGAAGTACAAAACTGCAGATGCTGTGCCAGTGTCTATATTTATGGCTGCTATCTGTACAACAACAGATAGGTCATATAATATCCTAAGACAATTTAGCAAGTAAACATCAGTGATTAAGTTTTCTCCACCAGTGTCCGTATGTTTACCGCAGTGTCGATGAGATCAAGGCCAATCAGATTCGGTCTGGTACTAGAATCCTGAATAAGTATGGCGGCAGAATTCTGCCTGTAACTATGAATGCGAAATATCCACTGTGACTATGACGGCCAATTGTTTGTGATTGACAAGAACTACTATAACACTATATCACGATGCTAAGATTGTTCTACCGTCATCACTTCGACGGCATGTGTGGCATCTGGTACATCACCATTCTGGTTTCCAGTGGGGTTACTGGGAGCCATGGCGATTTGCATGCTGGTTGCATGTTGTTGATTGGCTTCAGTTAGCGCTGCAATACTGGATGCGGTAACAGTCTGGTACATTGACACAGGAATGGTCACAATTCCTGCACAGAAAAGAGTATCATTAGTAACCGAGGTTCATCAAACTGTGCCAAGATACGGTAATTCCCCTATTTAATTCAATCACAGGAAGTTCACTTTTCAACTCTGTTATTCAAACACACAAAAAAAGTAACATTCCCATTCTTCATTCCAATTGAAGGAAAGTCATATAATAACAGAATGTGATACTTTGTAGCTGGTGCCATCAAGAATATTGCCAGATATAAGCCATTTTTGCTGCACTTCCTGTGATCAAATTATTAGAGGAATTACCGTATGCAAATTTTACAAATGCATTTTTTAAACTAAAATTGAAATGACACTCCCCATCTGCTATCTAGAATTGAAATGACACTCCACTACTGTTAACTAGAATTGAAATGACACTCCCCATCTGCTATCTAGAATTGAAATGACACTCCCCTACTGCTATCTAGAATTGAAATGACACTCCACTACTGTTAACTAGAATTGAACTGACACTCCACTACTGTCAACTAGAATTGAAATGACACTCCACTACTGTTAACTAGAATTGAACGGACACTCCACTACTGTTGACTAGAATTTTTGACACTCCAGTAGTGTTAACTAGAAATCAAACTACACTCTATTTCAACGATCAGCCATTGTAAAAGGAGATAACTCAGTTCAGAGAAACAGCATAATTGATCTTCATTTGAAAATCGATAGCAATCGGCAAATTTGTTGGTGAAATAATTTCTATATATTCAGCAAGTTATTTCTATGGATGGCCGTAGTTGCTACAAAATCATTTATCGGCCTCAAAATGAAATTAATGTCTGTGGGGGTGCCCCCCCCCCCACCCCTCCCCCCTCCAGCCCTGACAGTTATCACAATTTGAAACACTTACCGTATTTCGTTCCATCTCCGCCACCAAGAGTATGGTCACCTGTGAGAATTAACTGCCCATCTTGACTCAATGTGGCTTCAGTCAGCGTTGCTACAGCTTGAGCTGCAGCCTCTGAGTTCATCTCTACACTGACTTGGGTGCCGTGATGACCCACCATAGCATGGCCCACGTCGTTATGTGTGGCGGCCACATCTGCTAATGTCTGGACTGCTTGTGTAGCTTCATGCTGAGGCGTTTCATGATGTATCTGGAATTCAACGACATCATTTTAATGACCAGATTGAAGCAATTTTCTGTTCTACCATCACTTTTGAAGTAAAAGCTGTCAGCTACATTCTCACATGTATTGTGGAGGGCTCCAATATTAAATCCTCCAAGTCAATGAGCTCAAACACATGTGCAGTGTCATCAAGTAACCTGCATGCCCTCAGTAACACTTGTAAGAGGCCCTTTTTTAATAAGTGCAGAAAACCTTTGATTAGAACACCTCGGAATAATGCAGAGTGTTAGCTGGACCTTGAAATCAGGGTGCCGAAATAGCAAATTTATGGACATTTTCCGGACAACAGGGTTTCAAGTTCCTATCTCTTCAATGTTAAATCTAATAAATTTAAGGCGCCAAAATTCAAAACAGGGTGCCGAAAACACACCCTGGAACCTCTCTGGCTAGCAGCCTGGATTGATTTCTGTTTAAATCCCAAGTTATAGTTTATTTCATTCGAATCAGTCTGTCCGCATAGCGGTTTACCTGTGGCGGTACCTCGCTGTGATTACAACAAAGTCATTTTCGAGACAGTCAGCTAGACGTGAATACTCAACACCAACTGCATTTTTTAATTATAACTAACTACAGTCAGCAGTTTGATAACTTAACCCCCGATTTGCTTGCCATCGGCACTGCTGAACTGCCAATGTTAGATCTCCAGAAGAAAGATTGAGAGTGAAACTGCGAAGATAATTTCAGTGAATATAAGGCAGCTGCAGTATAAAGTGAGCAAATATATTCAACTTACTTGGTACTTGTTCAGGAGGGGAGAGAACCCAGCCTACAATAGACAAAACCTAGTGCATCAGCGATGGAAATTTTTGTGTAATCGAAGAATACAAGAAGACATTATGCAAATCATATTCATTCTATCTCGAAATATGTCACATAAATATGTTTTTCCTCTCAAAAATTGTTTTAATTTAATTTTATTATTGAAGACAGTCATATATTTCAATGATAAAATGTGTAGAGAAGAATTTCTTCATTGAAAACTAATCAATGAAAACAATGCCAAAGAAGTGTGGTAAATTCAGAAGACCCTTAACCCTTTACTACATATACATTATCAGCCAAAAACTATGGCACTTGAAGACCATATAAAAATATTCAATTCTGAAAAATGCTCATTGAGTGACCGCTCGTCCCGGTTCCCCCAATCATACAACCAAGATAGTTCACTAATGTTTCAGTCATCTTCAATGCCACAGAGATTCAGTTTCAGCGATAGATTGTGGATTTCAGGCTTATTTCGACCTATGATAGGTGATTTAATAAATAGCTAAATGTCATAATGAAGGTTGTGATAGGATTAGATCCAAAATTCATCTATACTGTGCTGTGATACACTTAAAAATGACCTGGTTTTCTTATGGAAACCAACATTCATACTGGGAGATTCATAAATGGTGATGTCGACAAAAACAAAAGTTTGTGGCTGTTTATTTTTCATTTCATCTTGTTTTATGTAAGTACCAAAGGGTTAAACATGAATAAACAATGAACTTACGGCATGAACGACATGAGCTTGAGTGCCATCAGCTAATGTGACTACAGTTCCACCAGGAGTGAGGACAGCACCCCCTGGTGCTCCAGTGTCAATCTGGATGATCGAGACAGTGCCGTCAGGGTTGTTTATTGTCTGTACCACTGTTCCGGGGTTAAAATGTTGTGTGGTGGTATGGTCTTGGCCATTGTTATTTTCTTCATGGAAATCGGGAAGCAAGTCTTCTCTGCCATGATGTTTGTAACAGTTTTTAACTATGGTCCTTAAAGCATGGGTCCATGATACCTGAATGTTAAAATGATAATTTCAGTTTCAATACTTTACAACAAAATGAAGAACAAACATGTACTGGGTATCATTAAGTGGACCTGCCTAAATTAGCAAACTATCAAGCGAATCATGCAGGCTTCGACAGCTAACCATTTCAAAAACAGACTATCCATATTCATGAAATTCACTATGGCAGATAAAAGAATGAGTCCGTTTTCAGCGAAAACCTGAAAATTATGGAATGGCAGCTCCCTTTTTAAAAATTCCAGGCAAAGGTCTTGGAGAATTAGGATTGCAAGTTCTGCAGTATAATTTCACTACTTGTCAATAGGACAAGAAACTTATACAGCCTTTTATTGGTAAAACAAGGTGACATTTCGCATAGGCAAATGAGTAGATTCATCAGGATTGTTAGTAATTCACAGTAGAAGGTGAAAACGCCGACATCGACCATCCAATATCCCACAGGCCAGGCAAATGTGTTATAACCCAATCAATAGGTAAAATTAGCAGAGGTGTGCTTTGAATGTGAACAGTGAATTTGCCAGTCTGCCGATCGTGGCGTATCAACACACCCAGATGGGGCACAACAAAGACCGAATGAGGGAGTTTCACTGGTCATGTTTAACTCAGGCTCTAATGGAAAATAACTAATGAAAGATACCAAATATTATCTGGTGCGCTGGTGCCTCAGATGTATCGATGCGTGGCTCCCAGCGGTTAATTCTCCTGCTAACTTTCCTACATGTATGTCTTCAGCATGGGGCAGTTCTGAACTATTGATAACTGGTGTAAATATGGCAAATGTGGCTCAAATTATCATCCATAAAAGGGCATGGTGCTTACATTTTTGAAACTTTTGTCAACTGTCGAATAATTTAGTTACAATTGATTGGATAATCATAAAGTGAAGAGATAGGAAAGAGTATGAGAACGAGCCGCTGGGAGCCACTGGCCAATGCATCTACCAGTACGATCAGGGTACATCTATTGTTAAAGGATTAACTTCAATTTTGTGCAAGTCTAGGATTACTTGCATCAGTCTGCAGTATAATTTCTTATATTACAAGAAACCTACATTTTTAAGGAACTTACACAGCTTTTTATTGATAACAAGGTGAAATTTCACAGTAACTGTGTAGATTCAAGATTCATGGCAAATGGTGACTATAGATTTCATTGATTATCCCAAGTCACTGAAGCATGTGAAAGGTTGATCTTGGTTGGTCAGCGTGCTTGGCTTGACCGTAAGGTCCACAAACACTCAGTATTGAACTTGTCAGACCTTTTAGCAAGATGACAGAAGAGCCATATTTTTCGCCTTCATGTCAAACTGATGGAGGGTTAAAAACCAAAAACACAGGCTAGAGGCTGTCCAGTGTTACATTACTGCAATGCCAATCAACCATTTCAACAAGCCATAACATACACACCCACCCACTGTAAGGATATTATCAATGTAACATTATAACCAAACTTATTTCCTCTCAGTGTTATTTCCGCTCAGAGTTGGCAACCCAACAACCCCAAACATATTAATGTGATTAATAAATAACATCTGGATGACCCATTAACACAATATTATATAGTGCAACAAAAGATGGTGAACATGGTGGCCCAGTAGTCTCCACTGTCTGATTTTCTTTTCTTGGTGTTTAATTGGTTAGTTCAACAAAACAAAATCCAAATCAATTACGCAAATTCGAATTAGTAGCAGGTCAATGTGCTTCAGTTTAGCGTCTGTACAATTTCTTTCCAGGAAATGAAATCTTTTTCGAAGTGGAGGCAACTTTCAAAGTTCAAGGTACCTTCTTTTTCTCATCATCTGTACGGACATCACTGCGGACATTTGCCCAGGGGAGATCACTGGGCCACCAAACTGGGCGACACTCGTGCTTTCCCCACCCCGGCTTGCTGCGCCCTGTCGAGTATTTTAACATCTCAGGGATGAATGCCCGAAGTTGTGCCTACAGGGAAAAAAATGACAACTAAGGACGGGCATAGAAATTTAAATATAAGCATGTACCCTCTGTTTATCGTCATCGGTTCGCACGTCGACCCGTACGTTCGCCCAAGGGAGATCCTCGGGCCACCAGAGCGGCTTTAGCGCATTTTTCCCCCAGCCAGGTTTCCCTCGGCCAGTGGAACATTTCAACATCAGTGGGATGAAAGCACGCAGTTGTGCCTGCAAATGAGGACATGGTCAAAAACATATTGATGAATGATGCATATATACATATCAAGTATGGAAAACTGTCATAATTGTACAGTAGCAGAAGCTTCAGGAAATCTATGGGAGTTGAAGAGCGACACTGGTAATGAGAACTGTTCAGCTCACTATATTCAATGGTAGGGTACTGTCAGAGGTTATAGGCAGTTTGTACCTGAAATGTAGGATATCATAATCAATTCTCATTAAGAAATTCATATCTAACCCACTTGAGAATAAGGGCATCTTCATCTTGTTTGGCATTAGTAGTATACTACTCGAACTAACAGAATACCAAGTTAGTACCTGTGTCATTTTATCTACTGGTGTTGGAATACCATCTATGACGAGGGGAGGTAACTCATGGAGGGCAGGGTTATCAGGTTGTTGTGGAGGTGCCTGTTGAGCCAAGGCTGTTTCCAAGTCCTGCATTATCACACCCCGACAGTTACGGATCTGAAATATAAGAGCAATGGGTACAGAAATGCACGTAGCGAACAAAAAAAACATATACAAGTATTGTAATGGATTTTTTAAACTCTCCCCCGTGCATTTATCAGCAACGAAGTTTGCTAAAGCATCATTGGTATTATATCTGATGATAGTGGAATCGCCATATACAACGAATGGAAGAATATTTTGTCAGAGAAATATTGAAACTCGCTTCGATTGGTTTTCTGTTTCGCCATGGAATATATGTTGTGCACGGAGAGGAAAATGACATCAATGCAAGATGCTGGAGTGACGTAACGACGCTAACGAATCTGAATGTTCAACAACTGCAGCCATGAGATAACATCCTGACTCGTGCCTACGGTTCGATAGAGTTGCAGAGCATAGTACACAGGCAGAATGCACCACATTATATGCCGTCAAAAAATTAGCGGTTTATTTTTGAAGACAAATTCCTTCCATTTTCTCGTGAATCGAAGAAACAAGTTTAGTTTTTGTGCAGGGCTCAACATTAAAGACTGCCTGAGACAAGTGAATGTAACACTGGGGCAGGTAGTTTCTGAGCTGACATGCCCGACTGGACAGGTTGTTTTGGTTGAATAAATTCACCAGCTGTGCATCTATCCTAACTATTGAAGACAATCAAGTTTTTACAGTATGGCAAAACTTGTCAAATTTACGGTGACGCGAGACTTTTACATATATTTTGTTCGTTTTTTCTTAGCGCCAGTGCATCCATTCCCGTATAGTGTATTTGCCGTGATGCTCCTGCGCATTGTTTTTCTCCCGACTCGACCATTCGACACTCGCTCATTGGCCGACGTTGGTCTAGCTGGGGCCTATCAGACTATCATGGAGGAACTTTATTCGCTCTGCGGCCAGTCACAAAATGGCGATCAAACAATTTTCGCTGTCAAAGTTGGGCAAGTAGGAGTAAACCTTGGACAAGTAAATTTGCACACTCACCTACCCGGCAGGACAGGTGATCTAAAGATCAAACGTCGAACCCTGTTGTGGTCAAATGCATTTTATTTTATACCTGTAGTTTGAGAGACAATGATTCCAGCCTAGATTGGGGGCTAATTACATCTTCAAATTAAGGATATGTAACCAACCGGAGGGACAAATTTGTCATTTTTTTGTTATTTCATTATTTGAATATTCAGTATTGGGTCTAGTATTTGGTGAAAAAATGAAATCAAAATTCCGAACTGAAGTGGTTCAATTTTAGGTTTGAACATTTAGTTCCTAAAGTTAAACAGATTAGGTAGAGAGGTCCGGTACCCCGCTGGTAACAGAATAACCTTCCGCGGGACTGTGTATTGTGAGGCGTTAATGACTGCACAAGTGTGTACTGTGCTCTAATTGACTGAAAGTAATGAATGACAAGCCTAATTTTCTGAGATTAATAAACGGAAGAGCGGCCTGGATTTTGCTCAGACACCCACTGGTGCAGATAAAATAATTCTAAGAATTATTTCTTCAATTGTATAACTGGACAGTTTTTGACCGATTTCTAGCATTTCATTTTTTGCCAAAATTCAAAATTTCAACTCATATTTCCCGAAAGCATTCATGCTATGCTTGTGAAATTTGGCATGCCTGTTATTTAGATAGTGAACTAGAACTAGTAAACGACATCTCGGTTTTTATATGTTCAGCTTAGTTTTTTAATTATTCAACTTTTAATGTAGAAAGTTGTAAGATAATAGGTTTTTGTCAATTCACTCTAGTTAAAATGCTATAAAAATAAAACTAGGCAGAAATTTTAAAAAACAGAGATGCCGTTTACTAATTCTAGTTGTCTTTGATCAAGGTATACAATCAAATTTGAAATATATTGAACAGTTTTCACAAAATTTCAACTGGAAAATGAAGTATATTGTTCTTTCAGTTTTTTTAATTTTAAGAATTTTCTACACTGTAGTAGCGACAGTTATGTAAATTGCATAAGTGAATTCTTCAGGATATTTGCATGCATAAAATATACACATTATTATTGTTATGTTGAATATTTAATGCTACAGATGACATATCATCAAGTGGTGTAAAAACTGTCTTGAGGGGGCTAACATATCATTAACTCATTCAGTACCGAGCTTCATTTCTGGCCTCAGTTCCAGTAGCTCCACAGCTGAGTCTCAATGCGTGCAGTGCACGAACATCCATTACAGAAACTGTCGACCAAAAGTTCATTTCAAAAATATTTTGTTTATGAAAGTGAATAAAATTTGAAACTTTATATCTCCATGAAATACACAAACATCAGAAATTGTGTTTGTGTTTATATTTTTATAATTATACATGAAATTATGCATGCAAATTTCATGAAAACATGTTTTTATCTGTTTGAAAAAATGCTTCAACAAAAAAACATCGAAATTGTCATGGTCTGGTTTCAGATGTACGTAATCTCTGGCTGGTAAAATTTATAGCTGATTGTAGTATACATTCCCTGGATAAAGATGATAATTTCCATAATTTATTTCATCCACATATTACTTATAAATTAAAGTTTTGATCTGGTAGAAATTTTCGTTGATAGTGATCATATTACGTGCAAAATAATGAAGTAGAAGTTTTTTTTTCTCGTCCGATTCAATCGCGTCCATGCTCCGTTTCCCTGAACCGATTTCAATGAATGACGTACCATTGTAAAGCCCATTCATTCAGCTTTCTTCTCGTAGTAAAATTACTATCGGATGGCCAGTGAAACGAAAGATTTGATTGGATTGAAAAAGGATGTTTAGAAATGATCATTCTGATAAGCCCGCTGCTTTGGGCAAGTGGATTGGATAAGAGCGTTCATGTGACGTACGGCCCCGTAGGCGAGCCAATCGGGTTGCGTCTTTCTTCGCGGGTTTCGTTGGAAGAAATCAAAACAGACAAGCTGAGTAGCTAGCAGGTCCTCCGCCAAGTAGCCTGTTTGAGAGCATACAGCATATACACTTCCAATATCTCCTTAAAAATAACTTGGAAAGTTGATATGTGTATGTGGAAAGAGACGTTCATCTGGAATTGTTGAGACAATTTGAGGTTTGGAAAGCAGTAATGGGTAGTGTAACACTGGAATGTAAGTCTGTAGTTGTATATGGATTTGTGGATGGTGAGGTTTATAAATCGATGAGTGGAATAGATCAAGATATCGCGTTCACAACACAGATGGGTACAACACGGGTGAGTGAAATCCAAGATGGTCAATGGCAGCCACCTTGGATTACATACTACCTCAATGAAAATCAATACCAATCGCTGTGTAACTGAAGCACCGTCTCGAGTTTGAAGTTGATTGGTCAAATTGTTGTTGAGATATCACGTTCACAAGATCCGAGACGGATGGAATCCAATATTGTCAATGGCAGCCATCTTGGATTATGTACCTCAGTGAAAATCAATACCAATGGCCGTCTAATTGATGTGAAGCACATTCTCAAGTTTGAAGTCGATTGGTCGAACTGTTCTCAAGATATCGAGTTCACAAGATGTGGGATGGACAGAATCCAATATGGTCAATGGCAGCCATCTTGGATTATGTACCTCAGTGAAAACCAATACCAATGGCCGTCTAACTGATATGAAAAACCTTCCCAAGTTTGAAGTCGATTAGTTGAATTGTTCTCGAGATATCGCGTTCACAAGATCTGGGACGGATGGAATCCAATATGGTCAATGGCAGCCATCTTGGATTACGTACCTCAGTGAAAATCAATACCAATGGCCGTCTGACTGATGTGAAGAACCTTCCCAAGCTTGAAGTTGATTGGTGGAATTGTTCTTGAGATATCGCGTTCACAAGATGTGGGACGAACAGAATCCAATATGGTCGATGGCGGCCATCTTGGATTACGTACTTCAGTCAAAATCAATACCAATGGCCGTCTAACTGATGTGAAGCACCTTCTCAAGTTTGAAGTCGATTGGTCGAATTGTTCTTGAGATATCGCGTTCACAAGATGTGGGACGGACAGAATCCAATATGGCCGATGGCGGCCATCTTGGATTACGTACCTCAGTGAAAATCAATACCAATGGCCGTCTAAGTGATGTGAAGCACCTTCTCAAGTTTGAAGTCGATTGGTCAAATTGTTCTCAAGATATCGCGTTCACAAGATGTGGGACGGACGGACGGACGGAAGGACGGACGGAGGGACGGACGGACGGACGGAAGGACGGACGGAAGGACGGACGGCTAGCATTTCCAAGTCCTCCCACCACTTCGTGGCGGAGGACAAAAAGATGGAGCGAAATTATGACAAGTTGGTGTCGGACATTACCAGAATATTTGGGAAATAAATTTACCAAACGTATACGATCGTAGGAATTCTCAACAATGGATATATACCTGTACCTTGACAGAAAATTTGACAGAAAATATCTCGTGAATTCGTCAGATTTCTCAAGGAATCGGATGCCACTTCAAGGTATTTGAACATTTGCAAATGTCGGCCAAAACTGCGCGATTTTCTCACAGATCTCTTCTCGGAATATAGTTTTATTTCGTTATATTTTTCATTCAATACGAAAATGCTTTATATATAATCGGATAGATAGCGATCTTATGTTTCGATATATGTATGGTTTACGTGATATTTCTTCCTGAATAGACCAGGAAACAAGAATTCCAACAGCCCAGGGGTTTTTCTAGCCGATTTCTCATCGTGGTAATCCCGATGAGAAATTTTGAAAATTGAGTTTTAGAGGATTTTTGTAAATTGAGTTTTCTCTCGACAAATTCAGTTTCTTTTATTTTTCGATATTGAGCGCGCTTGCGCGCGAAAAAAAATTGAGTTTTACTGATATTTCCTCGCCCATATCATTGTGTAGTTGTATCTAAATAAACTTATTTTAATCCTTGAATCTTGTCCGAGTTCGCGATCCGACGTCTGTTGTCGTTGTTGTTGTTTACTGGCGAACTGTGACTCCCCCACAAAGGTGATACTGACAAGTTGAACGAATGGTGCATAGGAGAACCTTTGATAGGAGAGTGTTGGCAGTATCGGGCTTATTCATTGGACAGGCACTTCATTATCATCCAATGAAATACAGCGTTACGAAGATTGCCAAATGCCATCTTCCCAGTATTGCGGACATATCAGTTGCTGCAAACGATGTTGATCTGAGATTTTACAGCTAGCTACCACTCGAAACAGAATAAAACTTGTGCACTATCGACATTAATGTACAAAATATAAGAATGCTTTGACTGCAATGACTAATGAACTGCAAAACCGTGGGCAAAGAAATTAGACACGGAAATTGACTGGCCCGGGCTTTGCAACAACAACAACAACGAAATGCATCTGACGATCTCCTCTCAATGAAACATTACGATTTTCAAGGTCATAAAATCAACAATCTTGGGTTGTTGATTCCCCTTCAAGTATAACTGAAAGGCATAGTATCATTTGATTGGATTTTCAAACAATACTTGATAGAGGTATTGTTTTTTCTTCTTTCAGGAAATATTGAAGGTATATCTTGTGAAGTTGTGTATTCATTATGAGGGCGCCCATATATTTTACATAACTAAATGTCAGCTATAGGCCTATAAGGCTGCAGATATCCTTGAAAAAAAAAGTTGTTGAAAAGCAATTTCGATGGGGTTTTTTCTCAGCCAAAAGCTACATCTTGTATACAGATATTCAACAAAGTTAATCATGCAGTCATATTTATTTCATGTTAGCTAACAATTATAAACAACTATTCCTGGAAAAAAAACTCAGCTACCTTTTGTAGTACTGAGTACGAAGTAGGCCGCCGAAGCCAGATACTATCTTTGTCAGAGCAGCACATTTCAAATGTTAGGTACCAAGTTATTGATGCCTATCAAAGTGTCTGTCACCTGTGAAAAAATTATTCGCAGGCTTGAAATGAAGGCGGACGTGTATAATGGATGTGTAATTTTCAACTGTAGGTTTGAAATTTGTTTTCAGTTATCCCTATGAAAATGTTTGCATAATTGAGTTTCTGAGCCGAAACTATGAAAACCATGGAAATATTGAGTTTCTCAGATTATTGGCGCGCCAATGGTGCGCTGAAAAATTGAGTTTTGTGAAATTCTCAAATTGAGTAGATGAAAGATTTTGGGCTAGAATAACCCCTGCAGCCGTGTATACGGCCGACTTCATTTTGGAAATTTTCGTGATTTTATTTTTTATCTGCGTTTTCAAACAACGATCTTGAAATAATTTTTCTGTTAGTCAAATCCAAATTTCGGAAATTGTTACGAGAGAAAATAAGCTTCGTAAACATATAGGCCTTTAATTACATTTGACAATGCTTAGATATGAAAATTCTATTTTCCCACGACGGTTATGTTTTGCGCCATATGGCGTCGATGGGGTTGAGGAGGCCCAGATCTGTGACGCCAAATGGCGCTTACGGTACCGAATGAGTTAAAGGAGTTCTCTTCAGGGTATTCCACTCTTCTGCCCCACTCTTCACCTAGATATCTGCCACCAGTACATGTACCTACATAACTAGTAATACTGCACAATATTTGTCATTTAGAAAGTGATCGTATAACAGTATTTTCGTTATTTTGGGATTATCTTAGTATTGCACAGAGTTAATACTGCAGAAAATTGGTCGAGTCCCGAGCGGGATTTGAACCAGTGACCACAGAGTAAGGCACCTAATCGTCAGCACTATATGTTGGCGATCTAAACCAATAGGCCAACGGGCCTCCCACAAAACAGGAGGTAGCAGACCGGTAGTCTTGAAAGTGAACATACAGTACCCCTCTGATGACGGTAATGACACAGCTCTGCGATTAAATTGCCGACATATAGTGCTGGTGATTAGATACCTTACTCTGGGATCGCTGGTTCGAATCCAGCTCGGGACTCGACCAATTTTCTGCATTAGACTCTGTGCAATACTAAGATAGTGTAATCCCAAAATAACCAAAATACTGTTATTAAAATAAACTTGTACAAAACTAATAGAGCAATCTCTACAATATTTCTGTCCTTTTAACTAAGATCTGCAAATTTAACAATGTTGACAGCATTCTACAACTGAATTGCCCAAGTGTATGCCATTTTTTTTTTTAACATATTAACAAGCTAAGAACCTAACTAGCACTGTGGGCTACAGCATTAGAAGATGCATTATCCACGAGTCTTTTCCTTTTTAATCGAGAAGGTAATACCAGTAGACCATTACTTACCACAGTTTCTAAAGGCTGAGAACCAAATACTTTGTATGACTGGAATGCTTGGTTGGGTTTACCAGGTGTACAGCACAACATTATAGCCTGCTGTCCCACTCGTGTTGTATATTCCTCAATGATAGCCTTCAGCTTCCTCAACAGTCTCGTCTGCTGGCGTTTACGCACCGACGGGTTGGTCTCGAAAGAATGTGGCCTTTTTCGTTTCTTTCCTGAGGCAATAGCTGCAGCCGCAGCAACACCAATAGGTCCTATGTAAATTAAAACACACTGACAAATATATATATATACAGGTTTGGACAAATTGAAGTTTGCAACACCCTCTTAATCTTTGGGGACATTCAAGTATTACGTACGCAGCGAGGGGGGGGGAGGGAGGGGGGTCTAAAAATCTGAATTTTTCCCTATGTACGCTGGGTTAAATTTTGCGTAGGGTAGGGGTCAAAAACGTTTACTTAACCTAAAAATAGGTTATGTGAAATTGACCCTAGGTAACCCATAGTTTGTTCCCCCATTTCTGAACTGCATAACCTATAAGTTATGCAAATAGGTTACGCAGATAGGTTATGCCAAATGAGTTTTGTTGTGGCTAGGCATTGGTTTTTGAGTTCATTCACTAAAACTTGCTGTTGCTACATGTATCTACGCTGACATCTTGATTTTGTATGTAATAATAATCTCGTTCCCATAGTTCTATCTCGCATGAGGCTATATTTTACGTAGGCTGAATAGATGTCTGGAAGCGAATATAGTTACTACACTCTACAGGTTCATGGGAGTCAGGTAAGAGGAAGTTGAGAGACTATTACCCTGTTCATATAATCCCACAGAGCGCTATATCCACCTGGGCTGTATATTATCTAAGTATCCGAGAGTGTATCAAAACGCACATGGGTTTCGCGTTCAATTATCTCCCATTGACTGGGGCTCTTGTGTGTGAAGTTAACATCGAAACTCTGGTAAGTACAGCCCATGCTTCGATCGGAAATGATTTTCAGGTTACAACAGGAATTTATTAAAATTATGTCATTGTGACACAGAGTTTGGGCCTTAATTTACGCGAACGAATAATCGGTTATGCGTCTTTCGTTTTGCGTAACAAACCGCCAGCCGAACTGAACGATCATTCTCCCCAAATTTTAAGGCATGTATATTTAAACGAGAGATCCTGAAGATCTTGACGCCCACCATTGTCTGATAATTGTAAGCTAATGCCAAGAGGATCTTTTTGTCCATTGTTACTAAGAACAAACGATTGATTTGTAATTTTGTTTGCAGAATTTCAAATTTGATCGAAAATCACACTGGAAAACACCAAGATATTATCTATCTAAGGTTCAGGAGTTTCAAGATTTCTAGAAACTGTACTTGATGTCGGTTGTTATAGTACAAGTGAAATGAGCAAAGTTAGTCTGAAAGTGAATGTCCGGAGGATCCTTCCTCTTCGTTTTGTAGTATTTTTTTTTTTTTTTTGCACGTGACATCATTGGGTACTGGAAGCGAAGACTAATCTCTTTGACACTTTGGCATGAGCCCTGAATATCTCCCTTGGATCGAAACACACAGTAGTCTACAGTTGTCGAGTTGTGACGTTTCACAAGAGTGACGAATCGGACCAAAAATGTATCTTGCACAACTGCACCACAAGGGGAACCTCTGTACCAAATTTGAGAAAGATCTACGCAGCACTTCCTGAGAATTCACGATAACAAAGTTTCATCAAGAAATCCAAGATGGCTGCCTGTTGGCCATATTGGATTTTCGAATTGGACCAAAAAAGGTATCTTGCACAACTAGACCCCAAGAGGTACCTGTGTACCAAATTTGAGAAAGATCCAAGCGGTAGTTCCTGAGAAATCACGATGACAAAGTTTCATTGGGGAATCCAAGATGGCCGCCTTGTGGCCATATTGAATTTTCGAATCGGACCAGAAAAGGTATCGTGCACAACTAAACACCAAGGGGAACCTGTGTACCAAATGTGAGAAAGATCCATGCAGTAGTTCCTGAGAAATCGCGATAAAAGTTTCATGGGGAAAACTAAGATGGCCGCCTGGTGGCCATATTGGATTTTCAAATGACCGAAAAATGTGTCTTGCACAACTAGACCCCAAGGGAAACCTGTGTACCAAATTTGAGAAAGATCCATGAAGTACTTCCGGAGAAATGACGATAACTATGTTTCATGGGGAAATCCAAGATGGCTGCCTTGTGGCCATATTGAATTTTCGAATCAGACCAGAAAAGGTATCGTGCACAACTAAACCCCAAGGGGAACCTGTGAGAAAGATCCATGCAGTAGTTCCTGAGAAATCGCGATAAAGTTTCATGGGGAAAACTAAGATGGCCGCCTGGTGGCCATATTGGATTTTCAAATCGGACCGAAAAAGATGTCTTGCACAACTAGACCCCAAGGGGAACCTGTGTACCAAATTTGAGAAAGATCCATGCAGTACTTCCTGATAATTCACCATAACAAAGATTCATCGAGAAATCCAAGATGGCTGCCTGGTGGCCATATTGGATTTTCAAATCGGACCAGAAAAGGTATCTTGCACAACTAGACCCCAAGGGAAACCTGTGTACCAAATTTGAGAAAGATCCATGAAGTACTTCTTGAGAAATGACGATAACAATGTTTGGGAAATCCCAGATGGCTGCCTGGTGGCCATATTGGATTTTCGAATCGGACCAGGAGAGTTATCTTGCTCAACTAGCCCCCAAGGGGAACCTGTGTACCAAATTTGAGAAAGATCCATGCAGTACTTCCTGAGAATTCACGATAACAAAGTTTCATCGGGAAATCCAAGATGGCTGCCTGGTGGCCATACTGGATTTTCAAATCGGACCAGAAATGGTATCATGCACAACTAGACCCCAAGGGAAACCTGTGTACCACACTTGAGAAAGATCCATGCAGCAGTTGTTCAGAAATCGCGATAACGAAGTTTCATGGGGAAATCCAAGATGGCCGCCTTGTGGCCATATTGGATTTTCGAATCGGACCAAAAAGGTATCTTGCACAACTAGACCCCAAGGGGAACCTGTGTACCAAATTTGAGAAAGATCCATGAAGTAGTTCCTGAGAAATCGCGGTAACAAAGTTTCATGGGGAAATCCAAGATGGCCGCCTTGAGGCCATATTGGATTTTCGAATCGGACCAAACAAGGTATCTTGCACAACTAGACCCCAAGGGGAACCTGTGTACCAAATTTGAGAAAGATCCATGAAGTAGTTCCTGAGAAATCGCGGTAACAAAGTTTCATGGAGAAATCCAAGATGGCCACCTTGTGGATTTTCGAATCGGACCAAAAAAGGTATCGTGCACAACTAGACCCCAAGGGGAACCTGTGTACCAAATTTGAGAAAGATCCATGAAGTAGTTCCTGAGAAATCGCGGTAACAAGAATTGTTTACGGACGGACTGACGACGGACGGACCACGGACGAAAAGTGATTTGAATAGCCCACCATCTGGGCTAAAAATCATGGCCATGCTAAACAACCAATCAAGTGACAATGGCCTTACATTGCACCAATAATTAAGTTTCAGAACACAACAATTTTCAATTCTCAAAAAATCGAGCAAAACGTTCTAAATAGATTTGGTTGGACACACAATAGTTTTGAACCCTGATTCATTTCTATCAGCTGAAAAATTCTTTAATGTTTTGAGTGAGTGAGTGAGTGAGTGAGTGAATAGAATTTAACGTCGCTTTCAACAATATTTCAGCTATATCACGACGAACCAACTAAGCACCACCCAGCCCAGTTGTGTTCCTGCTACTTCGAAGAAGAAATCTTCGAAGCAGCATGGAACCAGACACCCTCCATCCACCCTATAAAACACTAAGGACAGCGCACAAGACACCGACAAGACGCTTACATGATGCAATAAAGACAAGTGATATTACAGTGCTAGACATCACATTGTCAAGTTCCTGTTGCTTCTCAGCAAAATGCATTGAAGCAACAGGAACCTGAACCCACCCAACCACCCGCTTAATGTTTTGAGAAATGTATCATCACCAAATATGTGAAGATGATCAGGAGCAGCCAGGAATACTTTGTTATAAATATTTGGCAATATTTTTGTAACTCATTAAATTCACAATAACAAGGCAGTCTTTCAGTTTCGAATTCAAGTAGTAGGATCACACTTCCACACCATCACACTCCTGAAATTTAGTTCAGGAACGTGAAAAACAGCACTCGCCATATGAAATTCTCCTGTTTTGTAATCTGGAGGAGTGTGATATATCACAATCATGAAAATCCAGTTCTAGGATTTCAGGAGTGTGACTTACAGCACACCTGATATTTTTAGAAACAATGAGGACTGTCGAGGGTAGTGGATGTGTTGTAGTAAGTGTAGCATATATAAATCCAAACTAATTAGGATTGAATACATGTAAACATGACATGGATGTACATGTATGTACGCACCTGCTGCGGCTAACTGAGCAGTGACATCATCGTGGACAGCCTGAGCCAGTAAGTCAGCATCATCATACGTGGATGGTTCCGGGGAGCTGGGTTCACTCATGTCATCACTCATCATGCTGGCCGTCAGGTGATGAGAGGTCGTTAGACTCCCCCCAACCACACTCAGCTGGTTCGTATTCATGATGTGTGCATTTATCATCAGCTACAATTTGACTGTTATCCCCCTAAAAGTAAAACACAACAAGATAAAGCCACTTGTTAGATGGAATGACAACTGTTTCTGCATGCAGTCCTCAAAAGTATTTTCGATTGAGGCTTCAGGGAAACGCATTGAATTATGATTACAAACTAGCAAATTGTACAGCTCAGCGCTGCTGATCTACATGTACAGTTGAATGTGACTGTCAACTCTGTGTGATAACAGAATGGGTGATTGCCAATAAGTGTAATCTAATATATGCCTGTGAACATGCAATACGACATGAAAAAACCCCTGAAAAGGGACATAACTCATGGATGAATCACAGCCGGTTGAAAATGTTAAATGCGTATAGATTCAAACAGTGACAATAATGTGTCAAAAGAAGTCAATCCAACGAAAACTCCAGGACTAGTTGCATTCAAGAGGAACGTATTGCCTTGGGTGTATTTTAGAAGATAAAGGGGCATAACTCTGTAATAAAATGTTACAAGATCTCATACTAAGTTATAACAGACAGGGGTCGAAATGTTCATGAAATACCTGCAGGACATTTGTCAAGAATTGTCCGGTACATAATTAAAATACATGTAAACTGACTGAAAACTTGCAGGACAGTGCCAATATTCTGCCAGACATGTCCTGCAAATAGATAGCAATTTCGACCCCCGAAACTGTGTATGAACATGTGAAAAAAATTAAAATTCCACTAGTTTGTTGATAAACTGAATGTAAACACAAACCATACCGAAATGAGTAAACTCTGGAGTAGACATTTTGTGCACAATTATAAATTAATCAATTATAGACTTTTCGCATTCAATTAATGTATAATATATATGGTACAAGTTTTTGTTTTTTACAGTGAATTTTGCTCAGTAATCTATTCTCGACATAGAATGACCCTAGTTCAAGTCGAGAGGAGTTTACAAGTATTGGACTAATAAAATAATTGTAAAATTAAAGGTATCAGTAGCCACTATTTGTTGGAGGGGGTAATTTGTCTACATGTATGTACTGGTACTGGGTTCCATATCAAGTAAAATGACTGATAATAGTCATGCGCATGATTTTTCACGATTCAAAGAAGCACATAAACAATGTCGGAAACAGACTACCCCAATCCACATTATCATAAGTTACCTATGACATCTCTGGGCTGGAAAGCCACCAATATTACTAGTCACAAACACTTACTTCCACTCGAAATGCAGCAGAGATTAGAATGAATTGGGACTCATCATCGAGCCAGCCATGTCATGTTTTGATGTGGAGACCAATGTATGCCAATCGGAAATGTGGACAGATTTTTACCTCGTAAAATTTTACATGTGGGACCCGCATGTGCCGAAGAGATTCTATATTTAGATCCACGGGCATAATTTCACAGAGTTGGAATCTGTCCCACATTTCCGATAGTCATACATTTCCACTCCACATCAAAACAGGACATAGCTAGCTTCATGACAGATCTCGATTCATTTTGTTTTCTGCCGCATTCTAGAGTGAAAGTATGTGTTTGTGAGTACTTACTGTCCCACATAATATATCCGAGATGTTTTCGGAGACAATTTATCGGACGACATTGAAACTTCACATAGTAGATCTAAAAAGTACTAATTTCATTCCAAAGTATCAAGAAAATCCTTCCAGTAGTTCTCAATAAATCGCGAAAACAAAACTTAGATGAGAGATTTGTGGGTTAATTTTGACGTCATGACATCAAGCCTGCATGTTATAACATTAGCACATCAACGTCATCGAGGTTCCAAAATAACATGGTAGGTATTGGTGATTTTCGTCAATTCTCAACAGATTTTAATGAAATATCTCGAGAAAATTGGTATTTTTTAGTTCATATATATACTGTGTGAAGTTTCAATGTTGTATGATATATTGTCTCCGAAATATCGCCGAAAACGTCTCGGATATGTTATCTGGGACAGGCAGTAGTAATATTGGTGGCTTTCCAACCCAGAAACGGTTACTGTAGTGGGGATTGGGGTGAGTGAATGTAATTTTCTGTTCAGTTTTCGATGTTGTTTATTCGTTTCTTTGAATCAAGAAAAATCACGCGGAAGGACAGATAATAAAATCATGTTTACTTGAATGACTAGGTTCCATAAGGCAATTTGCAAATTACTAAAATGCAAACTGAACTGCACAGCAAGGTTGTTTACTTTCAGTTTCTTCTGCAACTGTCGACTGGTCGGACTGCAGTGAACTGCATGTCCATTCATTATAAAAGGCTCTGGCCCGTCGCCATTTTCCATGGTGTATAAAACCACATCCGAACATCTTGAAAGCCACATTTTGGAATGTTTTGAGGAGATGGTGTCCAAATGGCTCATTGTTTCTGCTGAACCAGAACATCGACGAACAATTTTGGTAGTCTCTTGTCAAGTTTGCGCAAGTTCAGAGATGAAATGACAGTTCGAAGTGTGCGACTGCGCTGGAGTTTGCGCGTATGCGTGCATGTAGGAATTTCTCACTGCGGACGAAGTCATGAAGTGGGATGAACGTCTCCACTCAAAGATGCTTGCCATTTTGAAGAATTCGATAGGATATCGTCCAAATTTTGTTTCAATTATTAGTTGACTATTCGGGACTTAATATCAGCAGTCATTCAGCAATTTAGTCAGCATATTCCGTCTCTTTGCAGTGAATTTGTTGGAAGATTGACTGGGTTGTCCGAATTTTCCTGCGAAGTGTTCACTGCGTCTGCGCAAATCATCCATGTCGGCTCGATACCACCTTTGTTCAGTCTTCATTTTCTTCGTTATTTGAAAGACTACAGCATAATAAAGCATATTGTCATATCCGTCAATCTTTGTTTTATATTTCTGATAACATACATAACAATTTATACTCACCTTTTAGGATTTATGCTCATAGAAATGAACCTATATTTCCGGAAAAGATTGCGCGGTAATGATTCACTTTTGTACACTTCTGAGCATGGAGATCAATTCGGTCTAGAGGGGGATACGGGTATTGTCAATTCATTGGGTCGGCTCTTTGAATCACGTGACTAAACGTCATGATATGAATCAATGTAGAATAAATAACCGAATGATGTCGATACCATATCCGATATTCCACTGCAACTTGCAATAAATAAATTATATGATTGCTGTGATGACCACTGAATGCTTAGAACCGAATCATCACACTTCGGTTAAAGCCACCTGATTTGTTTCTGGTAAAATTTATCATATTGCATAAAATTTTACATATAGACTAGGCTTATGACTATCATTAATATAAATAATTACCGTATTCAGCTTTACCCATTAAAGTATGTTTTCTAGAATGAAAGTAAGTCATATTAGGAACATTTTCATATATGACATGCCAGTAAATAGCCAAACACACTGCATGCCTATTCCTTCAACGCGTATCCGGTTACGTATCCGGATTAATACTTCGCCTGATACCTGTTAGGCAAGCACCCCGGTCTCGTGACTGTACGCCTCGGAAACGCGCGAAAGTTCATCGGGCTCCACATCTTTATGAAATTGACGATTTATAATTCAGTCCTCGAGAAATGAACATCGAGCTAGCTCACGTAAGAGAAAATATCTCCGATCTTGGCGTAATGTATACATTACCCGGTACTTTTTGGCTGTGAAAATAAAAGGCTGCTGTTTTAAATCGACATTGATCCAGATCGGCTATCCACATCTAGACGGCGTGCAAAGAAATTCTTCAAAATGATTATTTATAAAACTTCATAAATGAGGTTTAATATCGCGCATAGTCGAATAACCTTACATTTCAGGGATAGTAGTATATAAAATACCGATTCTGTGGGATTCGTGGGCTTTAAATGGTGTATGAATGAGGCGTAACTCAAAGTGACCTTGGACACTTGACCTGTGATTTGGGCTGGACCTTGTACCTTGTGGTTGACGTTGGAGTGTATATGATGTGGCACGGTCATGAAACTGTTCAGTAGTAGGGGAGAGTGGGGAGACATGGGACACTATTTATGTGACGTCACATTATTTCACATTCGGTCCAAAGTATTTAGTTGTGCAAATCAATGCGTGTCATGCACCAACCTGGGAAGAATGCCCATGCAATGCCACAGTGTTTAAGGCACCAAACCCAGTGTGTTATGAAGTGAAGACGCTTTCATTACAGCGTATTTTGGGGGTGACTTGGGACAGTGTCGGGAGACATGGGACAAGGAGTTGGGAGATATGGGACAACCGATGTAAAGACTTAAATGCAATCAAACTAACTTTTTTATTTGAAAAAAATAATGGCTTAACATGGAAATGTGAACTTGCTAAAATATTTTCACTTTGCCGACAAAAAGTAACACCGTACATATCGCAATATTCTTCGAAAGTGCAGGGAGAGATGGGACACTCTATGGGAGACACTGTGTCCCAACTCTCCCCAGGGGGCCCAACTTAGCAAAATGGCGATTTTTTTTGCTCAACTGTCCATGCGCTCACAAATTCGGTCAGTGTCATGTGTGCCCTATATAAAAGACAATCATGTGTCAAGATATCGGTATCATATTTGCACTGCCTTGTATGGGTGTATGCAATAAAGAATTGAATTGAATTGAATTGAATATACCTTGTGGGCGTGGCCTTAAAAATCTAGCTTTTCAAGTTAAAACATAACAAGCGCTGGATGAGCGCAAAGACCTCAGTAGTATATAAAACACCGATTCCTTAGTATTGACCTCATTTCGACCTCATTTCAAGGTCACAGAGTTCAAGGTCATGTGGCTGGGTTTCCCAGGGGAGTTCCCCAGTGGGGGTTTCCCATGACGATCACGTGATCAAGGCATGTACTGACCTGTCTAGGCTATAGCAATCTCACGTTCAGCTATTTCCGTATTGGCGGAACGAGCCTCTCACATAGAACGCACAACTCCCCACTGGTGGGGAGCGTATGACGATCACGTAGTGAGCCGGCTACGAAATAGTGCCTTTGATAATCAAGAGATTCGGGCGCATTTTATTGTGAAATTCAGTTAATTTTAACCAAACGAACATAATTCATTCAAATTATACAAAACTATTTCTATGTTTAGTTGAATAATAGCAATCTATCAGAACTCAGCAACTGGGCTAATTTTCGTCAATACGGAAATAGACGAATGCGAGATTGTTTCCGCCGAAAATTAATTGTGCGCATGATAAAATAAGATTCTTTATTGTACTGAGCATCCCATTTGGGACAGAGTACAAACCACATAAGAAGTAGAATAAATAAGAAAGTAAACAAACAGGTGCGATGTTTCCGTTTTCGCTCCCAGAAATCCACTAGGCCAGAGGTCAGTTTTCGCAGCTAAAGTGAGTTCTGGGGCTAGATTGAGGCTATAGTTCCGGGACAAAGGTCAAAAATAGTTCCATGTATTCATCCGCGGTGATGCGGTCATGTCTGGCGGTGATTCGGTCGCGGAATAAAGCTTCCGCGGAGAAAAAGTAGTCCCTAGATAAAATGGTCCGATGGGGTCGAGTGAGGTATCAAAGTGAAGCTTAGGTGAAGGGGCATCTAATGGGCTGGGTGTGGGATTGAAATAGCGGCATTCTGCGCATGCGCGGTGGCCCAAGGGTATGAAAATAGCCGTTTTGGAGCTAGGGGAGCCACTAATGGATCGATGGAGTTCTATGAGGTATCAAAGTGAAGCCTATGTGAAGGGGCATCCAGTCATGGGTGGGTGCATGTAAAATTTTTCCTGAAAAAAAAAAAACGGAAAACGGACTTTATCGAAAAAGCCGGGAAAATGCCTATATGGGGTATGGGGGATATATAGGTCGCCGGGATTAACGGGGCTTGCCTATCAATAGAGTTATCTCCCCCTAGTTCCAGGGTGGGTGTATGTAAAAATTTTCCTGAAAAAATACGGAACACGGACTTTATCCTAAATTACGTGAAAATGCCTATATGGGGTATGGGGGGTATAGGACCATCCTGGGAAACCTACTTCTCGACATTTGCGGTAAAGGTTGTGGGGTCTCGTTTTCTTAGTCTCGTCAAGACAAACATGATAGGAAGTGTCCCGGAGCGAATCGGTGAAATTTTTGAAAAAGTACGATATAGCCCCATATAGTCCCATACTGGGGGTATAGGATCAATGTTTGTCCCCCTGGGAAACCTACTTCTATACATTTGCGGTAGGGTTGTTTGGATTTGTTTTTCACGTCTCGTCATTTAGAACACGATAGGAAGTGTCCCGGAGCAAAACGGTGAAATTTTTGAAAAAAGTCACCGAGGCCTGGGTAGGCCCATAGGCCTATACTGCATGGCTATGGGTGTATAGGTCCATACGGGGTGGACATGTTGGAGTCTAGGTGAGTCCCTAATGGTCCAATGGGGTCGAGTGAGGTCTTATTTTGAAGCTCTCGTGGAGGAGCACTTGACTACACTAATGGTTCGTCCGTTGTCAATAGTCTGCGCATACGCAGCCTGGCCGTAGTATAGAAAGCAGACATTTTTGGGTGTGTTTGGGTTAGAGATGGGCTATTCACGGTTCGAGTGGGTCTTGTGAGGTATCCATGTGAAGCCTATGTGAGGGAGCCTCTGATGGCGTGGGTGTGGGGTTGAAATATCGTCATTCTGCGCATGCGCAGCCTGGCCGTAGTATGGAAATAGACGTTTTGGGGGTCTAGCCGAGCCCCTCATGGGCCTATTGGGTCGAGTGAGGTATCCATGTGAAGCCTAGGTGAGGGGGCTAGACTAGGGTGTCGTTTCCATTCTGCTGCGCAGGTCACGTGGGTTGTGACAGTGACGTCAAGCTCAACGCTTCAACGCCCTGGTGAATCAGCCCAAAAGCTCTGATTTTCATGGAATTGTCATTAATTCATTGGAAATGCAGTGACGCCCGTCAACGCTCGTAGTTACGCCTTAACGCTCTAGCATAGCGCCTTGGCGCCATGATATAGACCGGAGAGAGAAAAGAACAACAACAAGGATGACACATGAGAGAACAACAACAACAACAAGTTTTTTTTTCATATAGTTTATTTTCCCCTCCATCATAACATACCCACGCTGGGGGAGCCGCGTTGGGTATGTTTACAATTCAAGAAAGACTCTTGTCCAATCAGAGACCGCCATTTGCATCTGTCCTATTCGTTCCTGTCCGTTAGATGTATTCTTGTCCAATCAGAAGTCGCCATTTCAGAGAGTTCCTTCTTCGGTCATGTTCATTTGAACCGTTTATTCTAATCATCGTCGGACAGGCCTGGATATTCTTCGGGCAGCATGTCCTGAAACAGTTGTTTGCGCATTCTGATCGCATTTTCCAGGGCCTCTGTGGGTGGTAGCCCCATAGTCTCTTCCAAGTGACGCTTGGTCTTCATGATGGACCTGTGCGTGGGGTCGCCTTTCATTTCAAGCGGTAGTAAGGTATACTGTTCATAGATCGCCATGGCTGTTTTCCTGATGCGGGAGCGCATTTGGGTGTACGTCTGTTGTAAATTATCCTCTCCGGCGTCCTCGATCGCTTCAGCGTGAGTATTGATAGCTGCTGTCACAATACGATCCCAGAAGGTAGGTTCTGCCTCACTTTCCTGGGATGTAGGCTGACTCTCTGAGGTCAAGCTCTCCATATCAGTAGATATACTGTCAGCAATCTTGGATTCGGTATCAGTCGATGCACTCTCATCAATCTCTGTATCAGTATCTGCCTCAACGGGCTCCTCGGCGTCTTCAGTCCCATGTATATTTTTCTGGTGTCGCATCATATCGTAATGTCTGGTGAACTTAAGCCATGTTGACGGTTGAACGTCGACTGTGCGTGTTTTGGGAATACGCTCGCTTTTATAGACAGTAACGGTCATCAACGCTTAGCTCAACGCTTCAACGTCCTGGTGAATTAGCTCAGAAGCTCTAATTTCATGGAATTGACATCAGTTCATCGAAATGCAGTGACGCCCGTCAACGCCCGTCGTTACGCCTTAACGCTCGTCTCAACGCTTTAACACACTTTCTTAACGCTTTAACGACGTTTAATGATGCGTTCGAACAAATGTTTCTTCTGTGCTATTGCTCTGACATACGCCGCTTTCCAGTTCATGCCCGAGGTTTTCAACATCGACGCTGTTCTTTCAATTTCCATATGGACTGGGTCCTTATCCAACAATTTCATATGGGTCAGTAAGTCGACTTACTGCTGACGTAAAGCCCGTCGTAGTCTGGATGCCAATCTGTTATGGGCTAAAATTGCAGCTTCCTCTTTCGAATACCCTTTGCGTTGAAACTTGTTTCCTGTGGCCTCCAAAATCTCGCCCATCTCGGCGCCCATACTTTCTTTGAACAAATCCTTCCATAGCCTCGAGTTCACATTATGTTCTTCAACCTCGGGTTGGGCCTTCACGGTTGGGTGATATTCCGGGACTGGTGATATGAAGAAGGCCCGCTGTACGGGGGTGGGTTGCTGCTTCACCAAATGTGGACTCGGTGGATGGTGTAGGGGCTGTGGCCAAGGACAACTGACCTTTGACCCCGGCGCGCGCGGTGTAAAGGGGTGGAAAACTTTGCGCGCCGGGGTCAAAGGTCAGTTCCGGTCACGTGAACGGAAGCGGAAGTGACCTCACAGAGGTCGTATGCAAATGTCACTTCCGAGATCTGAGCTCCACAGGCTTTGAGCTCCAAGAGCTCCGATCCAAGAGCTCTGCCACACGGGAGTTCCCACCACCACCACCACCGGGCGTTGACGCCCGTCAACGCCCGGTGGTGGCGGTGGTGGTGGTGGTGGTGTGTGTGTGTGTGTGTGTGTGTGTGGTAGTGTGTGGTGGTGGTGTCTGTACATATAAGAATGAACATGTATCCCTCATCAGTCCTTATGTATTGGTCGACAGATCAACATGTCGTGTACGTGTACGTTCTGTCAGAGAACCTTCTCTCGTCGCGATAGTATGCTCAGGCACATTCAAGGCAAACACAACCAAGAGACACCACCGAGTCCCGCTATAGGTCCAGCAAGTGCAGTAGAGCATCCCTACACGATGACGGTGAGCGGCCCTACGGTATGTGGAAAGACGTCCTGGGTAATGAAGTTCTTAGAGGAAGGTGTGGCAACCCCAGCTCCGACACGTGTTGTTTGGTGTTATAGCCAATGGCAGCCCGCCCACGAAACTACGCGATTACAGAATGTGAGTTTCGTCCCAGGGATTCCTCATGACATAGACGAACCGTATTACTTTGACCCCGAGCAGACCAACGTGGTAGTGCTAGATGATCTGATGAGTGCGGCCAAGGACAATTCGAAAATCGCCGACCTGTTCACCAAAGGGTCCCATCATCGCAATCTGTCCGTCATCTATTTGACCCAGAATCTCTTTCCTCAAGGGAAGGCGTCCAGAGATATTGCCTTGAACTGCCAATACTTTGTGTTGTTCTCCAACCCCATCGACAGAGCACAAATTCGTGTGTTTGGTAGTCGAATTTATCCTCAGAATATCGACCATTTCATGCAGGCGTTTCAAGAAGCGACAAGTCGTCCGTACGGCTACTTGTTCGTAGATTTAAAAGCCCATACCCCCGAAGATCGCCGGCTGATGACCCATCTGCTACCCGGCGAGGGATCACCACAGCCCCTACACCATCCACCGAGTCCACATTTGGTGAAGCAGCAACCCACCCCCGTACAGCGGGCCTTCTTCATATCACCAGTCCCGGAATATCACCCAACCGTGAAGGCCCAACCCGAGGTTGAAGAACATAATGTGAACTCGAGGCTATGGAAGGATTTGTTCAAAGAAAGTATGGACGCCGAGATGGGCGAGATTTTGGAGGCCACAGGAAACAAGTTTCAACGCAAAGGGTATTCGAAAGAGGAAGCTGCAATTTTAGCCCATAACAGATTGGCACCCAGACTACGACGGGCTTTACGTCAGCAGTATGTCGACTTACTGACCCATATGAAATTGTTGGATAAGGACCCAGTCCATATGGAAATTGAAAGAACAGCGTCGATGTTGAAAACCTCGGGCATGAACTGGAAAGCGGCGTATGTCAGAGCAATAGCACAAAAGAAACATTTGTTCGAACGCATCATTAAACGTCGTTAAAGCGTTAAGAAAGTGTGTTAAAGCGTTGAGACGAGCGTTAAGGCGTAACGACGGGCGTTGACGGGCGTCACTGCATTTCGATGAATTGATGTCAATTCCATGAAATCAGAGCTTCTGAGCTAATTCACCAGGGCGTTGGAGCGTTGAGCTAAGCGTTGATGACCGTTACTGTCTATAAAAGCGAGCGCATTCCCAAAACACGCACAGTCGACGTTCAACCGTCAACATGGCTTATACTTGTTCTGAGTGTGAACGCACGTTCACCAGACATTACGATATGATGCGACACCAGAAAAATATACATGGGACTGAAGACGCCGAGGAGCCCGTTGAGGCAGATACTGATACAGAGATTGATGAGAGTGCATCAACTGATACCGAATCCAAGATTGCTGACAGTATATCTACTGATATGGAGAGCTTGACCTCAGAGAGTCAACCTACATCCCAGGAAAGTGAGGCAGAACCTACCTTCTGGGATCGTATTGTGACAGCAGCTATCAATACTCACGCTGAAGCGATCGAGGACGCCGGAGAGGATAATTTACAACAGACGTACACCCAAATGCGCCCCCGCATCAGGAAAACAGCCATGGCGATCTATGAACAGTATACCTTACTACCGCTTGAAATGAAAGGCGACCCCACGCACAGGTCCATCATGAAGACCAAGCGTCACTTGGAAGAGACTATGGGGCTACCACCCACAGAGGCCCTGGAAAATGCGATCAGAATGCGCAAACAACTGTTTCAGGACATGCTGCCCGAAGAATATCCAGGCCTGTCCGACGATGATTAGAATAAACGGTTCAGAATGAACATGACCGAAGAAGGAACTCTCTGAAATGGCGACTTCTGATTGGACAAGAAAACATCTAACAGACAGGAACGAATAGGACAGATGCAAATGGCGGTCTCTGATTGGACAAGAGTCTTTCTTGAATTGTAAACATACCCAACGCGGCTCCCCCAGCGTGGGTATGTTATGATGGAGGGGAAAATACACTATATGAAAAAAAAACTTGTTGTTGTTGTTGTTCTCTCATGTGTCATCCAGGTTCTTGTTCTTTTCTCTCTCCGGTCTATATCATGGCGTCAAGGCGCTATGCTAGAGCGTCAAGGCGTAACTACGAGCGTTGACGGGCGTCACTGCATTTCCAATGAATTAATGACAATTCCATGAAAATTCACCAGGGCGTTGAAGCGTTGAGCTTGACGTCACTGTCACAACCCACGTGACCTGCGCAGCAGAATGGAAACGACACCCTAGTCTAGCCCCCTCACCTAGGCTTCACATGGATACCTCACTCGACCCAATAGGCCCATAAGGGGCTCGGCTAGACCCACAAAACGTCTATTTCCATACTACGGCCAGGCTGCGCATGCGCAGAATGACAATATTTCAACCCCACACCCACGCCATCAGAGGCTCCCTCACATAGGCTTCCCATGGATACCTCACAAGACCCATTCGAACCATGAATAGCCCATCTATAACCCAAACACACCCAAAAATGTCTGCTTTCTATACTACGGCCAGGCTGCGCATGCGCAGACTATTGACAACGGACGAACCATTAGTGTAGTCAAGTGCTCCTCCACGAGAGCTTCAAAATAAGACCTCACTCGACCCCATTGGACCATTAGGGACTCACCTAGACTCCAACATGTCCACCCCGTATGGACCTATACACCCATAGCCATGCAGTATAGGCCTATGGGCCTACCCAGGCCTCGGTGACTTTTTTCAAAAATTTCACCGTTTTGCTCCGGGACACTTCCTATCGTGTTCTAAATGACGAGACGTGAAAAACAAATCCAAACAACCCTACCGCAAATGTATAGAAGTAGGTTTCCCAGGGGGACAAACATTGATCCTATACCCCCAGTATGGGACTATACGGGGCTATATCGTACTTTTTCAAACATTTCACCGATTCTCTCCGGGACACTTCCTATCATGTTTGTCTTGACGAGACGTGAAAAACAAATCCAAACAACCCTACCGCAAATGTATAGAACCCAAACTCACCCAAAAATGTCTGCTCTCTATACTACGGCCAGGCTGCGCATGCGCAGAATATTGACAACGGGCGAACCATTAGCGTAGTCAAGTGCTCCTCTACGAGAGCTTCAAAATAAGACCTCACTCGACCCCATTGGACCATTAGGGACTCACCTAGACTCCAACATGTCTACCCCGTATGGACCTATACACCCATAGCCATGCAGTATAGGCCTATGGGCCTACCCAGGCCTCGGTGACTTTTTTCAAAAATTTCACCGTTTTGCTCCGGGACATTTCCTATCGTGTTCTAAATGACGAGACGTGAAAAACAAATCCAAACAACGCTACCGCAAATGTATAGAAGTAGGTTTCCCAGGGGGACAAACATTGATCCTATACCCCCAGTATGGGACTATACGGGGCTATATCGTACTTTTTCAAAAATTTCACCGATTCTCTCCGGGACACTTCCTATCATGTTTGTCTTGACGAGACGTGAAAAACAAATCCAAACAACCCTACCGCAAATGTATAGAAGTAGGTTTCCCAGGGGGCCAAACATTGATCCTATACCCCAGTAAGGGACTATATGGGGCTATATCGTACTTTTTCAAAAATTTCACCAATTCGCTCCGGGACACTTCCTATCATGTTTGTCTTGACGAGACTAAGAAAACGAGACCCCACAACCTTTACCGCAAATGTCGAGAAGTAGGTTTCCCAGGATGGTCCTATACCCCCCATACCCCATATAGGCATTTTCACGTAATTTAGGATAAAGTCCGTGTTCCGTATTTTTTCAGGAAAAATTTTACATACACCCACCCTGGAACTAGGGGGAGATAACTCTATTGATAGGCAAGCCCCGTTAAGCCCGGCGACCTATATATCCCCCATACCCCATATAGGCATTGTCCCGGCTTTTTCGATAAAGTCCGTGTTCCGTATTTTTTTTTTCAGGAAAAATTTTACATGCTCCCACCCATGACTGGATGCTCCTTCACATAGGCTTCACTTTGATATCTCATAGAACTCCATCGGCCCATTAGTGGCTCCCCTAGCTCCAAAACGGCTATTTTCATACCCTTGGGCCACCGCGCATGCGCAGAATGCCGCTATTTCAACTCCACACCCAGCCCATTAGATGCCCCTTCACATAAGCTTCACTTTGATATCTCACTCGACCCCATCGGACCATTCTATCTATGGACTACTTTTTCTCCGCGGAAGCTTTTTCCCGAGACCCAATCACCGCCAAAACCGCGCCCAGACCGCATCACCGCGGAGGAATACATGGAACTATTTTTGACCTTTGTCCCGGAACTATAGCCTAGACAGGTCAGTACACGCCTTGATCACGTGATCGTCATGGGAAACCCCCACTGGGGAACTCCCCTGGGAAACCCAGCCACATGACCTTGACCTCTGTGACCTTGAAATGAGGTCGAAATGAGGTCAATACTAAGGAATCGGTGTTTTATATACTACTTGCTAGGCATGAACAGTCGATAGAAAATATAGGCTGATTGCGCCAGATTGTGCCAGTCAATCTAGTGAAGTTCGTTTTATTTATCCATTAGTTTTGCCATTCAAGCAGGGCTCGTAAAAGTCTCGCGAGAGCCCAGTTTGCAGTATGCGCAAAGACGTTTCCGCGCAGTTTTTGGTTTTGGATTTATTTTCCAAACTTCCGGTTCAAAATTTTAGACGAACAATTTGGGTTTGAAAGACAGACGGCCCAATTTGTTACTAATTTCCAGTTCAATATCTTCTCCACATTTGGCCCTGTGACCGTAAGTCCCAACTCTGCTTTGTTTTTTCGTAATCTTGCGGACAAAACGATTTGGACCCCCATGAGACCAAGCTGATCTAATAAGGCTGCACGCGTAGCGGCAGCCTTAAAAAAACTCAAGACTGACCACGGATTCCACCCATGGACTGACTCAATACTGTAGACGACAGATATACCCAAAGTCACTCAACCGTGGCCATAATCAGCAATAGTAAGTGTAAGCTCAGCTAAGCAAATCTCGTAACATGGCCAGGGTATACGACAATGTTTTTTGTGGTTTCGATTTGTGAGCCTTAAATATCGCGAGTCTACGCCAAATCATTCAAGTCCTCCATATTCAAAACTAAACAAACACGGATACTGAAAAAAAACACTGACACAATCAGGGCGAAATGTAAGTACACAAATGACTTGATTTAATCATCTCAGAATTTAGCTGATGCGTATTTGTGAGAATATTCCAGATAAACAAAAACTTTCCAGTACATGTTCAATAACAAATGAGTTAACGGTTCAAAATAAATGATTCCACATATTTTCCTAAAATGTTGGCACGTGCTATCACAGAAAATGTCGACTGTGAGGAGTAGTAGTAAAAACACCGATTCATCATCATTTTTTTAGGGTGAGGAGTGATGCTGATGCGGAGTCACGTGGAGCTGACGTCACCGATGACGCCACATCCAGTCACGTGACTTCCCATTCTCAAAGAGAGCCGTGTCTACACGCGGGAGACCAAAGCGACTCTCATGTAAACTGGTGACATTTTTGAATCTCCAATCTCAAAGCGAGGCAGCATGACATCATTCTCAAAGCGAGCCGTGTCTACCCGCGAACTACTTCCTATATTAGATAACTCGCTTTCACGGCCAAGTATACATACCGACAATAATTTGTTCGCGATTGATATGCTCCGAAACGGAAAGAGTCATTTCCCAATTATATAGCCCACGTTATGTTTAGCAATTCGCTTCTAACTCGGCGGAGTCAGCAGGTCAGTGACAAGCCAGATAATCATACGCCGCCTACTCACCCCCCAAATTTTGGGGGGATGGCTCCCATTTACGCGTGAGACTCTTTCTCGCAGTAGGGAGTCTCGCGAGACGAGAATGGTGACTTCCGGATGAAAGGTCACATCCGGATCGAAGGTCATTCCCGGGTCAAAGGTCACTTCCGGTCACGTGACGGCCCAGCAAGTATTATCTGCCCTTACATAAGACCCCGGTGACTTTCAATGTTAATCTCCGGGGAATGCATGTATGGGATAGGAGTATTGGGGTGGTTATTTTTTTCCTTGTTTTCTTTGTCTCACGATGTAGAAAACGATGGGAGCGGTCTCGAGGCCAGAAGTTTGAATTTCGCTAAGTAGTTCAGTCAGGTCTGGGGTGGACATGTTAGGTCCATTCCGGCGCAGTGGGCAATGTTACTCTCAATGGGGAACCCACTCATGGACATTTGCGATATGGGGTGTGGCCCCCTTGTTTTCTTCATCTCGAGCTGTAGAACACGGATTGGAGGGGTACCGAGGCCATGCGTTGAATTTTGTTGAAACGATCGAGGTGGACGTTTTGGGATTCACCTGAATCCCATAGTGGTCCGATTAGGTCGTGTGAGGTATCAGTTTGAAGTATTCGTGGGGAAGCGTCCAGCTGGATGGGTGTGGGGTGGGACTGTCGTCTATCTGCGGTGTAATCGTGAAGGGAATTGTGGGGAAAGGCATTAGAAGAGACATTTTGGGGTCGAGATGGACCCATGTTGGTCCGAATGGGTCGTGTGGGGTATCAGTTTGAAGCTCTCATGGGGTAGCGTCCAACTGGTCTGGTTTCGAGTGAAAGTAGAGCATTGGTGCGCATGCGCAGGCAGGGAATGGTGGGGAAAAGGCATTGGAATGGACGTTTTGGTGTCGAGGTAGGCCCATAGTGGGCGTACTGGGTCGGAGAGGGTATCCATGTGAAGCGCTCCTCCAACTCGACCGGTCATGGATGTGTGCATGTTTTCTCCGAAATGAAAAATCCGGAAACACGGACTTTACCCCTAAGCTAGGGGAAAACCCTATCAACCAGGTCTAGAGGGGTTAGTATGGTTCCCAGCGGATCGTGGTCTGCCGCTGTATGTAAAATTATGATTTGTTCCGGAAATATAAAAAGTGGAATACATAAACCCCCACGCGCGGAAAAGACGGGCTTTATAGTCCTATGGTAGGGATAGGCGAGCAGCTATACATATATAGTAAACAAAGTGCAGCGTCGCTCAGGTGCGCCATTGAGACATGGCTACCGTTATACACTAACCTATAGAGGGCGAGTCGTGGACCCTGGAGTGTATCCCGAATTCATGATCTCCGGCACACTGGTGATGTGGGTTGAACTACCATGGTAGAGTTATCTCCCCCTCCTGGGTACAAAAGTTTATGAGTGAGTGAGGCGTGCCCAATGCCCGTCTTAACGCATTGACGCACTAACGATGGTGAGTGAGTGAGTCAGTGAGACTGAGTGAAAGTGAGTGAGTGAATGGTCATATAAGGTCGTTTGTACACCATTAGTCTCAGACTGTCCACTCCTTGCGTCTTAACGTCATGATGCAGACAGATGAGTGAATAACAACAACAAGGATGACTGGTCAATCATTTTATTATCCCTTCTTGTACATCATACCCACGCTAGGGGAGCCGCGTTGGGTATATTTACAATTCAAGCAGGCTTTTGTCCAATCAGAAGCCGTATTTTGAGAAAGTTCAGTCTTCGGCCAGGGTCGCTTTTGGCCTAAGCGTCGTCGGGCATTCCAGGATACAGTTGAGGCAGCATGTCCTGAAACAGTTGTTTGCGCATTCCGATCGCATTTTCGAGGGCATCGGTGAGTGGTAACCTCATATCCTCTTCCAAGTGACGCTTGGTCTTCATGATGGACCTGTGCGTGAGGTCGCCTTTCATTTCAAGCGGCAGCAGGCTATACCGTTCATAGATCGTCATGGCTGTTTTCCTGAAGTTCGGGCGCATTTGGATGTACGCCTGTTGTAAGTTATCCTGTCCGGCGTCTTCGATTACCACAGCATGGGTATTAATAGCTTAATGCACAATACGGTCCCAAAAGGTAAGTTCTTCCTCACTTCCCTGGCACGTAGGCTGGCTATCTGAGGTCATGCTCTCAGTATCAGTAGATGAACTCTCAGCAGTGTCTGTTTCGGTGTCATTATCTGCCTGATCAGTGGGCTCATCGGTTTCTAGCCACTCGGTGTCTGGATGTATATTCCTCTGGTGCCGCATCATATCGTAACGTCTGGTGAACGTGCGTTCACATTCAGAGCAAGTATAAGCCATGTTGAGGTGTTGAACGTCGACTGTGCACGTTTTTGGAATGCTTGCTTTCATAGACGCGCGTTGACGGGCGTTGTCGGCCGCCAACGCCATATGGGTCAGCTATGGAGTCCCCTACTTTAGTCAGCGTGGATAGTGCGTTTATAGTGGAACGCTTTTCATCTTAATGATGCGTTCGAACAGATTTTCTTTTGTTCCATCGCTCTGACATACTGCCGACGTAAAGCCCGTCGTAATCTGGGTACCAATGCGTTATGGGCTAAAATTGCGGTTTTCTCATTTCAATACCATTTGTGGTGAAACTTGTTTTCTGTGGCCTCCAACGTCTCGTCCATCTCGGTGTCCATACTTTCTTTGAACAAATCCTTCCATAGCCTCGAGTTCACATTTTGTACATTCCCTTCTACCGGCGATCTTCGGGGGTATGAGCTTTTAAGCCTACGAACAGGTAGCCGTACGAACGACTTGTCGCGCCTTGAAATGCTTGCTTGAAATGATCGATGTTCTGAGGATGAATTCCTGCTTTTCTTTTAAGTACTCGGCCACCCAATGTTTACCGGGACGATCCATCGGTTCCGTATTGAGGACATATGCGGCAGCATACATACGATCTAGTGGGAACACATCTCGGACGAACACCCCTTGAAAGATAGTGGGTCATTCACCAGCCCGGTGGTAATCTGGTCTGTATCCATGTTAGGTGGCGAAGTCACACAGGACGTTACGCGCCTTGTCCACTTGAATGATGTTGTCAAACTCGACTTAGCAAATCACATTGATAGTGCTACGGAGGGATCGTGCAAAGTGGATTTCCAGCAGTAAGTTGCCTTGCCTGGCGTGGTTCAGCTGATGGTCAGATCGAAACAGAACAACGTGTATCCGTTAGCGTAGTCCTCTCGACTGATCATATTCCCTTCATCTTGGTTGATTTGACCTGTCGCGGTAAACAGGCTCTGATAAGCTCGAATGGTATTCTCGCGTTCAAAGTCCGTTGATTAATAAGGCAGTGGCTGGGACCTGCTGTCCGTCCACATACAGGGCCACGAAATTGATGCTGAAATGTTTAAAATCAAACGGGTTCTCCAGGTAGGCTCCGCTGAATTGGTATTCTCCACACAGGCCAGGATCAATCGCTTGAGCAGTTCCCCCAAGAACAAGTTGTCTTTGTTGGCGCTCATATTCCCGGCAGGCACAGAGAACACTTTGGTTTGCACACGTCGGGTAGGGTACTGGGCTGGTTGTTTTTTCAAGGTTTTGAGGTGTCCCAATTGAACGACTGGATTCGTTTTCCAGTTTTCGAACATACAGATCTTGGATGATGATCTTATAGTCAGCTGCGTACCCTTCGACGTCAGTGGCCATCAAGGCAACGGTCGGGGGCGCTCGTATCAGTCGAATTTTGATGGCGATCTTGTTCATGAAGTACCGGTCTTGCATGAAGAGGCCTGCGTGGAATCGACCGATGAGATCGACCGAGCTGCCGTTCGCGGTGAAACCCTTCCGTCCGTTCCATCCCGTATTGGCATTCTCCGTGCCAATGTGCTCGGCGGTGTCCCGATAGAATAAAGGGGTTGTCAACTGAGAATGTTTAGCCTCTCGCCCACACCACAATAGCGTTTCGATGTGCGCCCGATAGGGGGACGTGTTGGTCGAGTCACTGATGAGTTTGTCGCTGAGAAAAATATCCACCTGTTGAAACATAGAGTATAGCCCTGCAGAGATTCGTCGGGCTCACCGTTGCACGGTCGGCGATTCTGGAGCCATCTCAATTGACGATCTTGACTTTCACATACAAGTACGTATGGGCTAAATAAAGCGTATGGAAATACACGTTTTGGGGTCTAGGTGGGCCACCATTGGGCCAATGGAGTTGAGTGAGGTATCAATGTAAAGCACACAAGTTCAAGTTCAAGTTCAAGTTTATTGCACCAAACACCCGGTACAGGGCAGAGTACAAAACAAAACAAAGTAAAATGCTTACCCCAAATACAGGGTTGAGAACAAGTATACCAATGAAGTCAGAAATACAGTTTTACGTTCCGTCATATCATAGGTATTCATAAATGTAGCTCTTTTATTGAGCTGACACTGTACTAGACTACAAGTATCTTATCTATAGCCTGTACTGAACATAATATGTAGGCTACATATAGCCATGAACATTCAAGCAGAATGCATACATTACTACATATATACATTGTATCATGGTAGTAGGTCAAGTCTCTTGTTGTACCAACTGTATAGGTTATCACCAATCAGGTTTATTTGAGGGCGATCATTATTGGTTAATAAATACACAAATTTACCATCCGGTGTCAAAGTACCAAAGACAATATTTGTCTCATTTATTTTGTCAAAAATAATTTTTCTCTCAATATTGAAAATTTGACACTGCATAACAAAGTGGAATTCGTCTTCTCTTATATTACATTTGGGGCATAAGCGTTGCTCCACAGGTGTGATTGGACGCGTATGTCTACCAGTCTCAATTTTCAGTTTGTGATTACTGAGACGTAGTTTTGCTAGGAATGTTCTCACTTTGGTGTTACGAATCAGAAGCAGATATTCCTCTAACTTAATATTGTTTTTTAATATACGATATGTTCTCATTTTGTTACTTGATCCATCAGCATGGTCCTGCATAGATTGGTTGAATTGGTATTCAAAGTGAGAGTTTAGGGCTTGTATTATTTGTGATTGAGAGCATTGTTTATGATCTAGGGCTAACGTATCGTTGATATATTTAGTAAGTTTGTACAGCCAACCAGTTCGATGCTGACATAATTTGCGTTGTTCTTCTAAGGCATGATAAGTTATCCTGTCTGGGTAACTGTTAATATAATCATAATATTTTATGGCCCTTACAGCAATGTCAAGCATCAATGGATATATCCCTAATTCTGCTCTAGCACCATTATTATTCGTTGTTCTATGAACCCCTAGAAGTCTTTTGCAGAATCTATTCTGAATTTTTTCAGGATTTAAAGTGTCATTGTTTTTTCTAAGTAGATAATCTGTCCCCCATACTTCCGAACCATACAACATAACTGGCTTTATTAAAGTTTTGTATAAATGACAAGAAATATCCATTGGGATATTTCTATGTTCTATATTGTTATGCAGGGCATAAGATGCACGTAATCCTTTATTTCCTAACATAGTGGTGCATTCATTAAAATTTCCAGTTCTGAAAAAAGTCACTCCAAGATATTGGTAACTGTCTGCAATTTCTAATTCTGTGTCATTTAATCGCCAGCTGTGATCTACACATTTAGGTCCTCTCTTGAATATAACAATTTTTGTTTTTTCAAAGTTTGCGTTTAGTTTATTAATTTGACAAAATATGTCTAGACTGTTCAGGCATCTTTGTAGTCCTTCAGGCGATTCGGACATTAACATAAGATCATCTGCAAATAGAAGATGTGATACATTGAATCCATTCAATTGAACGGGATCAGAATCCTGTGGTATAAAGTTTTTTATATTATCGATAAATATATTGAAGAGTGTTGGAGATATGCTACACCCTTGTCGAACTCCTATATAGGATTGGAAACTGTCCGACATTTCATCATTGACCTTGAGTTTATACTTGATGTTATCATATAAAGATGTTAGTATGGAGAATATTTTACCATTTATGTCCTTTTCCTTTAATTTGTCAAAAAGAAGATCGCGGTTGACAGAGTCAAAAGCTTTCCTGAAATCAACGAAACATGTATAAACTGGTTTCTTATTGGATTGATATTTATCAATTATAGTGCGGAGTGTGAATATGTTGTCTGTTGTACGATAATCTTTACGGAAGCCAGTTTGATTTCGACTTAGAAGATCGTTAGTTTCCAGATGGGTTGTAAGCCTGGTGTTTATGATTTTCGCAAATAGTTTGCCTAAAACATTGCTAAGAGCAATGCCCCGATAATTATTCGGGTCAATTTTACTGCCTTTTTTGTGTAGGGGAATAATAGTAGATGCTGACCATGCATCTGGAAAGTGACAACTGTCTAGTACCATGTTAAATAGTTTGATCGTTTGATCTATGATTAACGGAATTGTAGTTCGAAGTAGTTCATTACTTATAGTATCTTCACCTTGACTTTTATTAAGTCTTAAAAGCTTCAGATTACTATGAATCTCTTCAGCTAAAATAGGTTTATTCAGGGTTTCGTTTAATGAATTATCAGTGGTTGAGTTTGGATGTGTGGGACAATTTGTATTTTTAACTGAATTATGTACCGGTACATCAGATAAATTTATAAAATGATCCAATAGAACATGTTTATCAGCATCTATCTTTGATTTGGGTTGATCACTTAATGTTTTGATGATTTTCCAGTACTTAGATGAATCAGATGATGTGCATTCTCTTAACTGGTTCACTAGGTTAGTATAATAATCTTGTTTTTTTGAGCGAATAAGTTTTTTATAATTCTTTTTTAATATATGGTAGTTTAGTCTGGTTACATCAGTTTGGTTAGAATTGTAATTACTATAGCCTTTTTCATGTTATTCTGAGCTTGTTTGCATTCTTTGTCGTGCCATTTGTTCTTTTGTGAGGTCTTATTAGATTTTACTACAACAGTGGCATGACAATTAAAAGTGTGTAGGATTTGTGTGAAGTCATCAACACATTTGTCAACCTCTGCATTACTTTTCCTGTATGATGTCATCATAAAATTATTAAGCTGCATTTGTATTCCAGGCATACTGTAAGTGTTTAGGATATAACCCTCACTATTTTTGGTCCATTTTCTTTTAAATTAAATTTTTTGAAATTTTTTATTATGTTTAGTTTGAATTGTAGGTTGATTTATAAATAGATTGAGATATACGGCTTGTTGACAATGGTCAGACAGTGGTGTTAAAGGATATATATGAAAATATTTGATGTATTGGTATAAAGATTCAGTTGCACAAGTGTAGTCTACAGCACTGCGTCCATTATATGTATGACATGTAAATTTGCCAAGTCTGTCACCAACCATTCTACCATTCAAAAATATTAGTTTATGAGCTAGGCTCAGATCAAGGAGTTTCCGACCAAAGGTATCCACTTTTACATCTTGATTATTTCTATTTGACGTTATTACATTAAAATATGTATCAGGTATATGTGGGTGAAAATCTACACCATCATTGTTAATAAGTTCCTGTACAGTACCCACTCGAGCATTGAAGTCTCCACCAAGCATGATCATTCCTTTTGTAGAATAGAAGTCGACCATCTGGTCAACCTCTTGAAAGGGGTCCCTTTCTTTGGGAAATGCTTTCCAGTATGGGGAGTTATTTGGACGTATATATATAATACCCATGTATATATCATCACTTGTACTTATAGAATCTTTCGAGATCTTGGCCCACACCATGATATCAGATGTATATACAATATTTACAGTAAGACATGATCTATAAAAAAGTGCTATACCCCCACGTGTGCTATCCTTAACTCGTGGAGCGTCATTAAAGAATTTGCATTCATACCCAGGAAGAGAAAGTTGGAAATCGTCTTGTCGCCAAGTTTCTACAAGCCCTATCAGACTGAATTTATTGACACATTTAAGAAAGTCTGTATTCTCTAACTTATCTTTGCTGAGACCGTGAATGTTCCAGAATGAACAGCTCAGTTGATTGTTAGACATGAAGGATATAATATAAACAATGTAACTTGTATGGGATAAAGCTTGCAGGCTATCATGTGCGAAAATATTATCACAAGTGTTATATCTAAAACATAAGGGTGTAATGAGGGGGGGGGGGGGATAATTCATGTTTGACAAGGGAGAGTTATCTTATCTTAAAGTTAATAATTGGTGTATGAAATACCTTTATCTGCATTGACTGGAGTACAACTTTCAGGTCATTTATGCAATATATATGATGGACTATAATTAATATCATTTTAGAAATACAACACTGGACCAGAGATTAATAACTATTAGCGTTTTTAAGAATGCTGTATCCTGTATTGCCATCTATGATGGAATAGAATTATCAATCATTAAATAATACATTGTATCAAATTAATTGTAAGATTAATTATAATTGGTGTATTAAATACCTGTATCGCTATAAGAATGCATACTATTTGATCTTATTGGCTATAGACTTCAGCACAGATCATGAATGCAATACTATAATGGACTATAATTAACGTCATTGTAGAAATACAGCATTCATTCAGAGCTTCAGGGCTATTGAATTGAATTGTATACCGTACCGTCGGTAATAAATTGAATTCGAACAATTACAAGAATTCAGTGTTTTCTCTCTTCTTGTCTAGCACAATATGCTTGTGGTCACACAATCGTGTTATAACCCAAACAGATTATTAAAATAGAGAGGATAAAAGCGCAACAACTTGTTGAATTGTGTTGCGCTGCGATGATTGAGAGCTTATAGCATCCAATGCTGGTTTAGGCATTGTGCTACTGAGAGTATCAATGTTCTTGTCAGGTAACGGCCATTCGGAATGAACTGATTGGTATGAAGGTTTATATTTTGGATGTTCTGATGACATAGATGGCTGTACAGTATCCCTCCATAACTCTTGGCCGACCTTCCAGGGTTGACTAGTAGCATTATACCAGATGTCCTGATTACCTCGTTTCTCCGACTTCGTAACTGTTCGCCATGCAGGTCGTGGTGAAGTGAGGGTACGTTGTGGGACTTCAGAACTTCTGTAGGTGATACGTTGTGAGACACCAGAACTTCTATAGTTGGTACGTTGTGGGGCCTCAGAACTTCTATAGCTGTAATGTACTGGGATGGGGTGGGACACGGGATTATTGACTTTTTGATGCCGTGGTGTGCTAGTTTCATGAATTGAGCCATATATCGTTGATAGCATGGCCCGAGCCAGCGCTGCACACCCCAAATGATTGAGATGAATATGATCACGATAGAAG